>PVIR01003095.1:0-16661 GCA_004026965.1 Petromus typicus
GGGAATCGAACCCGGGCCCTTGCGCTTGCAAGACAGGCGCCGGAACCACTGAGCTAACTCCCTGGCCCCAGGACTCTCACATATTGATTCCTGACTACAGGAACTCTGAGATAACGGATGTGTTAAGTCACTCAAGTTTTGAGAGTAATTTATGTGATAGTAAATACAAAGTGCTATTACAAACAAACTTCCTTTTCATTTTTAAAAGAAATCTGTGCATTTCTAAGTTAAGATCTAGTATAATTAATTTTTAAAAATAAATACCATATGGGCCGGGGATTTAGCTCAATGGTTCCGGCGCCTGTCTTGCAAGCGCAAGGACCTGGGTTCGATCCCTGGTGACCACATACCTATGCTGGGTGTGGAGACTCACGCCCAGCAGCAACCAATATCACATACCACAGTGCTGGGCGTGGTGGCTCACGCCTGTAATCCCAGCACTCGGGAGGCAGAGGCAGGAGGATTGCTGTGATGAGTTGGGGGCTGAGCTCAGGGCCAGCCTGAACTACAAAGCGAGACCCTGTCTCAAAAAACCTAAAACAAAACAAAACAAAACAAAACAAAAAAACACCATATACCCATTTATTTGCTAAAACATAAATACAAACATGCATACAAATATTCACAGCAACTTTACTTGTAACAGCCAAAAACTTGAAGTAATTCAAATCCTTTTTAATGGAAGAATGGTTAAATCATAGTATAGCTTATACCACTGGCTGCTACTCAGCAATATAAAGGATTACAACTATTAACACATGCAACAATTTAGAAGGGTCTCAAGGGAATTGTGTTGAGTCAAGAAGTTACATATGGGTTACATGTAGTACAGCTTCATTTATCCAAGTATTTGTTTAAGGACCTTTTAGATTTAAAGCCCATCCTTTTTTTGGTATAGTTCTTTACATCTTGTTTAGAGCCTCAGTGTGTGTGTGTGTGTGTATGTGTGTGTGTGTTTGATTGTCTTCGGACAGGGCCTGGCTCTGCAGTTCAGGCTGACTTTGAACTCACTATGTAGCCCAGGCTGGCTTCAAACTCACAACAACCCTCTTGCCACTCGAGTACTGGAAGTACAGGCGTGCATTAGCAGGCACCATCACACCTGGCTCAAGTCTTTTTGTACAACACATTTTGTTTATACAATACTATAATTTTTGCTAATTGTACAATACAGTACTGTAGTTTTATATTGTTATACATTACAGTACTGCATATAATAGTTGTGCAAATAAGAACAATCATCAAGTTGGACTTTCCTTTGACCATTTGTTTTCAACAAGGTACCTATTAGTATTTATAATTCCTCATTTAGTGATCAATTCAACCAATGACCCAGTCGCAGGAATGTAACTCAGTTGTTAAATGAGATATACCTGTGTAACGTTCTCAAAATTATAAAATTACAGAGATGGAGAACTTATTAAGGCTTGCCAGGGCTTAAGGATCTGAGTATGGGGTTAGAGAAGGAAAAGAGACTTAAATATAAAGGGATATAATGAGGGGTCACTAAGACAGAAGTTGTGTTACATCGATAGTGGTAATTGTTCCACAAGCGTACATGTGGGAATTGTACAGAAACACACATACTCACATATGAAGTGTATGAGTGTGTATACAAAGTGACTGCATATGAAGCTGATAAAATTTGAATTAGATCTATGGATTGTACAAATAAGTCTCCTGAGCTGAATCTACCTCCTTCCATGTACTTTTAAGACAAGTCTTGCTATGTAGCCTAGGTTGGCCTCCAACTATTAACTTATCTGGCCTCAGCCACACCAAGTGCTAGGTTACAGGTGAATGCCACCATGGCTGGCACCTCTTTTTGCTACTTCCTATAAATATTTTTTTTTAATTTCAGTTGATCTTCAGCCTCATGGTCTTAAATATCTATTTTATATTGCACCTCTTATTCTTTTCCATCTGATCCAGAGGCTGAATTTTGAAAGATCTGAAGAAAGACAGATCTAGTCATGAAGTTATCCTAAGGATATTGAAAATCCTGTGTTAAAGTGTATTACTGCTTCAAAAGGTATTAACTATGAAACAATACCTCACTGGGTATTTTTTCCTTATGTTTCTTCTGTTCTAATCAAATCACCTACTCACAGGTCTTCTTCCTGATCTCAGTTTACTCCAGGATTTATACAAGATCACACTCAACAATTACTGGTCTGTTCTCAGCAGTGGGGCCTGTGATTATAGGCCAATTTTAATCCTCTATGTGCAGTTACCTAATATACTATCTCTACAACAAATCCAGTCAATGGACCCTCTTACTTTGCAAAATCATCTTTTCCTCTATTTCTGGTTGGCCCTGCTATCAATACTTACATACTATCAATACATATATAGCTGACCTGACCTTCGTGCTATTTTAACTCCTTTGACCTCCCACACCATTGCCAGTGATCTAATATCCCAAACTGTTCAAATTATCCAATTTCCACAGCATTGTATTTAGATATCCTTAAAAGAATATCTCTTCTAGATATGTGAACTTGGGCAAGTTCTCTAGGTCTTTGACTCAGTTTTCCTGTCTGTAAGTGGAGACAATATGGTTCTACATTATAATATACTTAGCACATTCAGAATTGTATCTGGAACATAGTGTCCCAAGAGTTAGCTATTTATTACTCAGTTCTTTAAATACTCCCTCATTATAACAGATAGGTTAAAACAAGATCCAAGCACCACTGCCTCATCTTTGGGAGGCAAAAAGAGGGAAGACCTGAATCAGAATTCTGACTCCACAGTCATCTGGTTCTGAAATCTTGGCAAGTTACATATTTCAAAATATAAAGTAGGGAGCTATACCTCTGTAGTGCAGGATGGTTAAGATCGAATGGGCTGCTCTGAACATACAATAGGTGCTTAGAATATTTCCTTATCTCTGCTTGGTGGAAAGGTTATTTGCCTATAAAATTTAGTCAAGGGTCACCTCTTCTGAATCACAATTACCACCAGCTTCCTAATTTTCCTTCTGAAGTTTTCACATATTTCTCTGAAGTATTGAACTTTGTCATCCCCATTTTCCACACCATGAGCTTCTACAGAAGGGCTTTTGTTTCATAGACTTTTAACCTTTGTGACAACAGCAAGGGCATAAAATATATCAGTGCAGTGTACAAATAAAACTGCATAAGGCCCAATGAAAATGGTGTCCAGACTCACTCAAGCCACGATCTGTTCATATTCTGAGGTCCACGGAGTTTTTTTTTTTTTTTTTTTTTTTTTTTAAGACAGGGTCTTGCTTTGTAGTTCAGGCTGGCCCTAAGCTCCGTATGTTGCCCAGGCTAGCCTCGAACTCACAGCAATCCTCCTAACTCTATATCCCGAGTGCTGGTATCACAGGTGTGAGCCACTATGCTTGGCAATATGGTGTGTTGTACTCATTGTTGATGGGCATGAGTCACCATGTCCAGCACTGTGCTATGTGTTTACTGGGGACTGAACTCAGGACCTTGTGTTTGCAAGGCAGACATAAGAAACAATGAGGTGAATCTCTCCCCGATCCTGTTTTTAAAAATAGGATCTAGCTTTGTAGTTCAGACTGGCCCTGAACTCATTATGTAGCCCAAGCCAGCCTCAAACTTACAGCAATTCTGCTTCTGCCTCCTAAGTGCTGGGATTGCAGGTGTGAGCCACCATGCCTGGCACTGTGGTATGTGATACTAGGGATCAAACTCTAGTCCTTGCAATTGCCAAGCAGACGCTGGAACCACTGAGCTAAATCCCTGGCCCTGTCTTCATATTTCTGTAACACAATGCTTTGTATAAAATACGTATCCATCCTATTTTCTCTCCCTTGAATGTAAACTCAGTATTATCTACATATTTATCTCCCATTTAGAAAGCATTCTCTACTGAAGTAAGAGAATTAAGGAATATTTTAATGTCCTTGTAGTCATTAATTTGAGGTCATTCCCAATGCTACATGGATAAAGCATGTGATAAAAGTGTATACTGATAGCTCTGTTAAGTCACGAACAAAACAAAAAAAACCAAAATCCTCCCAAACCAAATCCAAGAAAATTAAGACAGGTAAGATATACCATAAGCTTAATATTGACACTAAACAACTTTTAAGGTGGACAAGTAATTTTATTTTGTGCATGCAAATACATGTCAAGTACTGCAAACTCTTTCCATCAATTTTCTCTCAAACACTGAAAATCATGATGCTCTATTTTGTGAACAGCCAAAGCTAATATCTCTTCACTTCAGTGCTACAGCAAAAACACACAGAATTCACTCCTTGCTATTCACTATCATCACAACCCTCATTGTTCCATCTCTGCCCTCCCCCCATATACAGGCCTTATAAGTCCTAGCCTTTCCCCATTTAATCCTATTCCTATAGCACAAAGGGAAATATTACAATTTGGAAATTCAAATTGAAATAAGTGGAATAGAATTCATTCCCATATATATTCCCCATTTCATTGTACAGAATTATTTTAAATTATAGTTTTAAATAGAAGCTGAGTATATGCCTTAAAAATGAGCATTAAATCCATCTTAGAGATGGTGCCTGCTTTTTACATGATGGGTGTACACCATCTTTAATTTCATTTACATTTCAATCGAACAATAGATTTGCAAAGAAAATGTCTAATACAGACGTAAAAATATTCACACTAGAGCTTCACAATCGGTTGTACAATTGACAAACAGGCCTCTTTTCCCAAACTTTCCAGCTAAGCAAATTGATAAAGTGTAATCAATGCAACAAGAAGAACATTTCTCTTTCACTTCCAGGGAAAAGAATATGCAATAAACAGTATAAATGCAGACAGCAGTTGCTGCAAGCTAACCACGATACTCCCAAGTGGCTGTACAGTGGATATGTGCAGTACAAATAAAAGCCACGTGTGTTGTATCACAACTACAGTATAACCGTTTGCCCAGCTAAGAGGATGCATGCACTTCCATGCCTTGGGTTACAGAGTGAGGCCTAATTCTTCACAGGCTGATGGAATATGTGCAAATGACCTTGGCTTTTGGCAGTACTAAGTGCAGCCAGTGTCTGTTTTCCACTGGTTTGGGGATATTTTTTAAATATTATGTTTTAAAAATTGACCATTTTGGACTTGGGGGAAAAATTGCTCTTGGAGTAAAAATAAGTCTCCACTCAAATGTGGGGTTTTCTGATCTGTGGTCTTGACTCCTTGTATTCCCTTGCCAGCAAAGGGATACAAAGAAACTGCTAGTACCAAGGAATTACTAGCACACTTTTTCAATTTATCCAGAAAACGGTATACTCCTAGAGCATGTTCATTTGTGTTCTGCTTGCAGAAGGGGTCCTTATAAAGAAGGAGTTACAGTAAGTGATCCCATCAACATTCTTCATTCACTAAACACAAGAAAAGTTCTTCCAGGAAACTAATACACAGTTGCAATTTAACTTTTCCCTTTAACGTTTCACTGCCATTACTGGTGTCAATCTACTCAGAAAAGGACTCAAAAAAGCTACAGAAAAAATACTCAGATTCAAAGTTGGAAATCATATACTAAATCTGTTACAAATCCTACCCATTAACCAGACAAAATGGGCTTTAATATCTAATATGCTAAAGATAGATGGCTTTTAGTACAATTTTTTTTAATGTTAAGTCATCCCATTAAAAATTCCTGCACTTTGTAATTTTTTCAAGATGTTATACAAAACTGGGATGTGCTTTACATATATAGCATCAACTTGAAATTTGAGTGCAAGTAACTAGATCTTTACAAATTGTAATTTCAGTCCTAGAATGGGAGATTTCATTTACTATTCCCTTATTAAAGTAAATAGCTAGTGGGGTGGGGGTTTTGAGGAATCAGAGCCACTGGACAAATGAATTACCATCTCTTGAAAACTACAATTCTATTCCACTTACACAGCTTTTCATGTATGATACTAGTGCATTCTATGGCACTGAAAGTAAGTAACGTCTGCAAAAGCAAAGGAATTTCATTTGTTCATCTATCAACTACAAGATCTATTTATCTAACTTTTTCAGAATCCATAAGATGAAGTGAGATCACAAAAGAAAACTACTGATGCTACATCCACAGCATCCAAGGGAGGCAGATGGTCTTAAGGATGGGACTTAAAAATTGGAAAAAATAAAAAACAAAAAACAAACCCTTTCCTGCTTCCAGACTTCAGACTATTTTTCCTCATTAGACTACTGAAAACGTATACAGTTTTCATTATTAACATTACAAATTTCCTCTCTTCTCGCTATGTAGCCTTTGATTTCAGTTGCTTACACCATAATATGTTGGTTGAAGGGTCAACTGACAACTGCCCCAATGTTAAAAAGCCACTCTGCAGGTCTGTGTACGATCTGCCTCTATGACATCAGTAGGCACCACTAGGAAGAAGGTCCAGATGAATTGCTTTCTTCCGAAGCAGCAGAGAACCAATGGCTTTATGTCACATTAAACCCACTAGGACAGATAGAAGGTGGCTGCCACATAGAGAAAGATGCAATACAGAATAATGTCAACACAGAATCAATTCCTATGTTGTTAGTGAAAAAGAGAGTGGGATTTTAAGAATAAGCAGTTACTATTTTATGGGATCACCTGCTGCAAGACAAGCATTATTTTAATATAAATATTCAGAAACGTATCAATAAGGTTGGCAGGTATATACATACATTGATGCAAATGTAATTTACTGGACAAGTAGGCAAACACCTAAGCAGTTTATCCCAACCCCCTCCAGCAGAGCACAACCAAGTTTCAAAATTTCAATTTTAAAATTAAAAAGATAAGGTTAAATACACAAGATCAATTTATGTAGTATATATTCACCCTCAGAACGTGCTGAAGATGTTTTGTGTAGTTCTGTTGCACAGAGGGTTCTTTCCCTGAGGGCACATAAGGAGCTCTCAAACTGTTAATAGGTCTCTATTTTGTAACAAAATAGCAATTTTAAAATCTTAAAAAAAAAAATACATTACCTTCAACATGGAAGATCTCACTATTAAATATCCATGAAATAGACAGACTGGTTTGCATATCCTTTTTGTAATTACAAACAGCAAATAAAGTACATTGGAAGCATTCAAAATGTAATAAGCACATATTTATAGAAAGGTTCTGATATAAATTATATAACAATCATGTTCCTGTAATATCCTAGGCTAATTTATAATGTCAGAAATAAGTTAATGTAACATGGTTTAAAACTCTTGTTCCTATTTACTTCAGGTTACAGAGTGAAATAAATAAAATGTCTTTGTAGGGATGAGGAGCACTGGCCATGGCAAAAAGGTACAGTACTGACCAAAAGAAACTAAGTCAAGGCTACTGTGCTGTGATGCTACAAACAAACATCTTCATACATTTTTGAGTATTAAATTAATGTGTAAGATCTTCCATACTGACACCAGAATATCAAAACTACCCCTTTGTTTCTCAGGTATATTTACAACGTATCAGTCACCTTATGAGCATGTTCATTAAGACAGGTATCAAACACCAGTATTACTCATTCTGATCAAGAAATTTCAGGGAAATGTCAACCCTCCCGCCCCTGGAAATGTGCACAAAACTTTTATCAAAATCTTATCTGATACAATGCTGTGGTATTGTAAAATAACTAAATAGCTCAGACGACCAATAACATGATCCTGTTTAAGCATCTTGCTAGCAGGAAAAGCCCTTACATACAGTACACCTGGTGAAAGATCAGCTTGGCTTAAAATATTCCAGTACAATTTTCAGAGTAAACAACTTCACAGAAGTTAATTAAAAAAAATAATAAAAGTCAAACCAATCTTAAGGAAATGGAAGAAAAACAAAAAGACAAACTATAGGTAAGGTCACAAGGAAAAAATGCCCAGCTTTTGTTTTCAAATGTTGACTGAAATTTAGGTTTCAATAAAATATCTCCTACAAATCTGGAGCATGGTTGGTTGAATATACTGCATACTTTTAGATGCCAAGTCAAAACAATTTCAGTCACATTATGGCAGGGCAGATATTATTCATGTTTGTAAATATGAGTAAAAGTTAGCCAATGTTCTACTATTACATGGTTCATAGTCTTATCAACTTACCAGTCAGAAAATAAGGAAAATTAAACCCCAACATGTAGTAAGAACAAAAAATATTTAACCAAGATAATGCAATGAATATCCAAATTAATTAGTTTAAATTAAAAACCCAGCAATACCATCTTCTTGTTAGTCAGTGCAAACGCTAATACAGGGTTTTCTCAAGAAAGCTGAAAGCACCTGATTCTTTTGCCAAGTCATCAGATTCTATAATGTACAGGCTTAAATCTGCATTTTAAAAAACTGGCATTACATTAGTGCATAATTTATCAAAATTGTAAAAACGATTCTGCATAACTTAGGAGAATTTAATATCTAGTACATCAGCTGAAAGACTTAGGCACTTGGTTATATTTTTAATTAATTACTTCAACAAGTAGCCTGTATATAAATATTAACAAAGCAGAAACTATTCTTGAAAAATGGAAAATTAAAAAAAAAAAACATAAATGCTACAGATAAAAGCACTGCACCACACTCCTACATATAATGCAGTAAAGAAAGCTAGTATATAACCCTGTAAAATTCTATGGTAAGAACGTCTAACTCCACTCTTCGAAAGAAAAAACAAAAGAAAAAAAAACCCATGCAAAGTCCCATGAAAAAGATAAATAAAGCAGCTGGAATGAGATGGAAATTTCTCTCAGTGAAACATAAAATAGAAATAAATAAGTTACTTAAGTCTACTTTCACTAGATGTATCATTGTAGGATCCTGCTAGTTTAATAACTGAGTTGTTAATTTTCTATAGAAGCCATTTTAAATAGGAAATGGCTCAGTTACTGCACCGGATTGCTACAAACTCATAAAAAGCTGCTTGAAGCTTAAGTTAAATGTTGTCCAAATTCCAATCACTTCTGGAAAGTGAACAGGTTACCCTATTAAAGTAAAATTTTTTTTTCATAATGCTAATGCAAGAGGGCTTAAAGTATCAAAGAGTCCACAGGAAATGGATGCCCCCAGTAATATCTTTTTTTAAAAAAAATATACATTATATAATATATATTATATATATAAAAAGCTAGTGTAAATGCTTCCATGGTATGGTCACAAATTTGAAAGATGAACCTCCTTTCAGCTGTTAACCATCTTCCCATTTGCAATAGGTTTTAAAAAGTCGTTTTTATCTTCAGACATAACATGAGTTTTCAGAATGAGGTTGCCAACACTGACGGATGTGGTGATGGGGAGGCAACTTGCATTGCTCACAGACACAGGGAGTGACTGACTAAAGCAAGAAGTTACCGGCAGAATTGGTTTTTGCTCCTCCCTGAGAGAAAATAAATGACAAAGAAAACAAATTAGTTTTTCGTGAAAACTGAAGAGTAACTATCCATGCTTAATGAAAGCTGTATTATACTTTAAGAACCCCAAGGAAAGGCCAGGATTTAGCTCAGTGGCCCTGTGCCTGCCTGGCAAGTGTAAAGTCCTGAGTTCTATCCCTGGTACCGTAAGAGTCTCAAGCAGCAAAAGCATATCTTTTTATAATCAGCAAAAAGTACTGAAAGGCACTTAAAAATAAAAAGGTCCCAATGAAAATTAAAAATACTGGCAGGCTTAAGATCAATCAAATTATCAAATTCAAGATTAAGCCCATTATTTTTGGTAGTAAATATAAAGAACTGCAATATTACAGCCAAGAAAATCTTAGTATGATTTTTAAAATAAGAATCAATTAACCTAGGTTTTAATTTTCTGTTGTGTAGTCTAGAAGTTTGGCAAACAAGTATAAACTGGTCCAAAAGTACAGGATGCTGGGCATAGTGGCCCACACCTGTAAATCTAGCATGCAGGAGCCTGAGGCAAGAGGACTGCTCAAGTTCGAGGCCAGCCTGGACAACTCTGTAAGTTCAAGCCCAATTTGCATTACATAGCAAAAGAAAAAAGCAAAAACAACACCTCGAATAAAATAAAGTACATCGTAACTTTTATCCCAGCCAAAGCAAGTTTTAGGTTATTAAAATAGACTACTTTGTAAACCATGCAGGGTGGTACATGCCTCTGATCTCATCTATCTGAGAGGCTGAGCAAGAAGATCATAAATTCAAGCTAAGCCTGGGGAACTCAGCAAGATCCTATCTCAAAATAAAATTTAAAGAGATGGGATGTAGCTTAAAGATAGAGTGCTTGCTTAACATGCAAGAGGCCCTGGGAATTTTAACTTGCTAAACCATCATCCTAATATGAAGACTTTCTTCTCACAGAATAAAGTAAAAAATGATATAATACAGCATCTGTTTTTCTTTAAATATTCATGCCCTACTTCCCACTGGTTATTAATTTTCTAACACTCACAGAATCACATGGTCTTCACCTAAACTCTGTCTCTTTTGTTTTAATGGCTCTTTCTGATGCTGTTGAACTGGATGCCCATTTTCCACTGTAGTTCCATTCAGCAACTGGTCATTTTGAGAACTAATACCAAGTTGTATGTCCAAGATCTCCTAAAAAAATCATGAATCTTTCAGTATGGAAGTATTTTATACTATTAGCTTTTCAATAGAACAAAGCCTCTTACTTTTTTGGGACTTACTTCAATGCGTTCACTTTGTCCATCAGGTTCATCAGTATCAAGTGCTGAAAGCTCTAATTCGATATCTCTATCGGGCTTAGTATCTACTGCATCTTCTGTATAATCACTCTGAAAATAAGGAAAAAAATGATTTTGTACTTGTAGAACCTGGAGCCTCCTTTTTAAATTAAAAAAGGAAGGTCAAAGATTTAACTAAAGAATTGGTTAGAAGTCCTAAGAGTGTAAATATTATACTACTGTAAGCAGGGCATGACAACACATGTCTATAATCCCAGCACTTGGGAACCAGAGGCAGAGGATCATGAGTTTGAGGCCAGCCTGGGATATATAAGCTTAAGGCCAACACCTTGTCTCAAAAAAAACACAAAACAACTATTATGCTACTATAAATTTTAAAAATAATCAATCATCCATCAGAAAAAGTCATCAAAATGTATCAATTAATGGTATAAATGGACATGCAGCAGCAGAAAGCAAACACATTCGGCATGGAGCTAGGGGATTTAGTATCTTTACCTCTCCATTTCTCAGCTCAATTTCCTTACTTAAAAGATTTAAGGTAAGGTGGCGGCCTTCGTCCAGGGAGTTCCATTTCTGTTGCATGGCTAGAGCATTTGCCTCTCTCTGTAGAAGTAATGAATTACTCTTGGCCTACCAGAAGAGAGGAAAACAAGTATACTTAGTTTCCAACTGTAGCTTTCAATTGCCATTCTATATTTTTAAAAAATCAAGGCTAAATTACATCACACCCACCTGCTGAAGTTCAATGCTTAAAAGATCTCCAGTACTGGAATGCTTTCTATGACCAGATAGATCAGTAACAATGAATCTGTCCCTTTAAAGAAAAATATGTTTATTGTACTAAAAAATGAAATAAACTAATTAGAGCAGTAATGACTATACATAAATGTCAATCCTGAAAATCAGTCATCCTTCCAAATGGAAAACTTTCACACATCTATTACATAACTCAAAGCATATTTCATGGACAACAAAGTAGATTTATATTCTGATGATGCATACAAGTCTGAGTAGAGAATCCTGAAGAATTAGGAATAATGTTACCTTTCAATATAATGTGCTGATGATGTGGCCTCGTTGCCATATGAACTCCACCTTGAATCAACAGCATTGACATAAGGGACATAATCTACAGATGAATAAAAAGAAATCATTACAAGAAGAGTGAAATATCAGTATATAGAAGGGAATGCATACTTTTTTAAAAAAAATTGTGTATCTGATCCCATTAGCCATGTGATCTAATTATAATATGTAATTCTGAGTCTACTATGATCATAATTGGAGGAGAATGTTCCATATTTCATAGATGGAAGAATAAAAAGCACAATGCCTGAAATATAACAGGCTAAGTATTAGTTAAAATGGAGTACCTGATACACTGATGGGCTTAGTTGCACTTCCTTGGGAAGCAGTGGCCTGGACAGGATCCGTAGTGTGGTAACCTGTACGAGAAGATCGGGAAATCGCACCCCATTTTGAGATAATAGGTCCATCGCTAAAGGGAATTATTGGGTCTTCTTCTTTTGTCCTTCTCTGAGTTTCAAATAAATGAACTCTTCTCTTAACATCTCCACTGTCCAGGTCCTGCATAAACCAAGATACCAATAAAAGCATTACTGGCAATTATTTGAGGTAGTAATACAAGTGTATATTATCAAGAAACATATAATGGGTGCGGTGGTGTATGTCTATGATCCCAGCATTCAGGGAAGCTGAGGCAGGAAGATATCAAGTTTAAGCCCAGCTCAGGCAACTTGGTGAGATCCTGCTTCAATAAACAAAAAAAAACAAATAATGAATAAAAGGCCAGTACGTAGTTCAGTGTGAAGACCCTGGATTCATTCATCAAAAAAGAAGAAGAAAGTCATATAAATAAATTCTTCAGGTAAATTTAATACTAGTTCTGTATCTCAATGTTAATCCAAAAACTAAGTTAAACCAACAAAGTATACTCAAATAATTTAAACATTAAATGTAATTTATTTCAGACTTCTCAAAATATAACTCCTGTTTACAGCTATAAACCAACATTAAGTAGATAAAAGCATTTATTCTAAAATGAGTCAACATGCATAATTTCCCCCACTCTCAATCTTCTACACCAGTAAAACCCATACCATTAACACAGCATTTGAATTTGCGATTACATCTTTGGGCTCTGAATCGACGGCATTTATGCAGGAGCCTATGGTGCCACAAGACCATGGAGAATAATGGGAAAGATGATCTTCTTCAAATTTTGCACCACTCACACTCTCACTGAACTGATTAAAAAAAAAAAAAAAGGGGAATTAGTGTGAAAGTTAAATTGACAAGCTTATTATAAGTAATATAAAGTAACTGTAAAGAAGGAATATTTTCTCAGTAACATAAAAAATCTTTAAGCAACAATTTGTATTTCTAAAAAAAATAGTATGTTGCCTCTTTTTACCTTATCCTTCATAAGAAATTCCTGACAGAATCAAAATCAATCAACAAGTATTCATATAACATGCTAACATGGCACAGGTGAACCCTGATCCACAAACTTAATTCTTTCCCTAATTCTGGTCACAAAGCAAATTTCACCCTAAGGTCAACATTGAACCTAAGCGCTGAATTTAATTTGGTTTTCATCCAATTCAGTTTGTGATTAGAATTGTAAAAAGTATTAAGCTTATGAGCCGAGGTACCACTATACAAGGGTGCTCTAAAAAAAATTTAAAAGAAAAATATATAGTAAATGTTGACATAGAGATCAAGCCCTAAGAGTTTATGATTTTCTTGAGAAAAAAATAAGAACATAAATGAGAAAATACACAACATTAAATAGAGAACAAAAAGAATTCAAAGTTGGTTCTAAAAGGGAGGCAAATTAAATTTTAAATGGAATACTATGTGAGTAAAATATACAGTTGTGGGGGCCGGGGATATAGCTCAGTGGTTCCGGCGCCTGTCTTGCAAGCGCAAAGTCCGAGGTTCGATCCCCGGTAACCACATAACAATACTGGGCGTGGAGACTCACCCCAGCAGCAACCAGTACCACATACCACAGTGCCGGGCGTGGTGGCTCACGCCTGTAATCCCAGCACTCGGGAGGCAGAGGCAGGATTGCTGTGATGTGAGTTTGAGGCTGAGCTCAGGGCCAGCCTGAACCACAAAGCGAGACTCTGTCTCAACAAACCTTAAAAAAAAAAAAAAAAATATATATACACACACACACACACACACACAGTTGTGGAGCTGGGGATTTAGCTCACTGGCTCCAGAGTCTGCCTGGCAAGTGCAAGGTCCCGAGTTCTATCCCACATACCACAATGCCAAGTGTTGTGGCTCATGCCTGTAATCCCAGCACTCAAGAGGCACAGATAGGAGGATTACTGTGAGTTTGAGGTTGGCCTGAGCTACATTGTGAGTTCAAGGCTAGCCTGAACTACAAAGTGACACCCTGTCTTCAAAACAATTAAAAAAAAATTTATATATATACATACATACATACATACATATATATATATATATATATATATATATATAAAAAATTGTGAAAATCTTTAAGTCTAATTTACTAATTATATGGAGAAGGAAATTCAAGACTGGAATCATTCCAATTCATAATGCTAGCTACTATCAAATGTTAACCTCAGAGAAACACTTATTTCCACAAGCAGAGCATAGAACAATATAAATAAACTTTTCTATTATGTAAGGGGAAGCTGCCATTCTGCCATCATGTTTACCTGCTTTGAGGAAGATTGGGGAAAATGAATCTGAATCTGCTCTACAAATTTAATACTTTGTTGAAATATGAATGAAAAATATGATATATATGATATATATGATTTCAGAATAATCCAGTGAGAAAAACAAATATGAAATAAAGTAAGTCTAGCCAAGTGGAAACTGAGCAATGGGTACTGCTAGATACACAAAGTTTATTATACGATTCTGTATTTGTAAAATGTTTGAAATTTGTCATAATTAGATTTTTAAAAACAGGAATGTCAAACTCTTTGGAGAATAAGCCAAGGTAAATATGAAAAATAAAATAAATTATTTTTCTCTAAATATAACAGTACTAGATGGCCACAGGGGCACATGCCCATAATCCCAACATTCAAAAGGCTAAAGCAGAAGGATTCTGAGTTTGAGGCCAGCCTGGGCTGTATGGAAAGATGCTATCTCAAAAAATCCAAACCAAACATAAACAGTACTAAAAACATCTGGTCAAACTGACATCACATTGGCACAAAATCTTGTTTTGTAATGCTAATACTTGACATGATATAAACGCCAGAAGTAACTCATTAGGCATTTCTGCACCTCTTGTGATTTAGGGGAAAAAATATCTCTGATAGAGTAAGGTTCAAATCCTAGCTACTCACACAGTGAAAGGTCTGGGGAAAATTACAAAAATTCTGAGTAGAATTTCTAATCTATAAAATATGAATAATAAATACCTAGCCGTTATGGCTTTTGTGAGGCTTAAGTAAAATAATTAAATAGAAGTTGAACATAGAGTCAGGGATTTAGCTCAGTGGTTCCAGTGCCTGTCTTGCAAATACAAGGGGCCCTGGTTCATCTCGTTCATCCCAGTAACCATATACAACAATACTAGGTGTGGAGACTCACGCCCAACAGTAATCCGTACCATATACCACAATGCTGGGAGTGGTGGCTCATGCCTGTAATCCCAGCACTCGGGAGGCAGAGGCAGGAGGATTGCTGTGATGTGAGTTTGAGGCTTAGCTCAGGGCTAGCCTGAACTACAAAGTGAGACCCTGTCTCAAAAGACTAAAAAAAAAAAAGTTGAACACAATACGTGGATGAGTAGGTATTCAATAAATGATAGATATAAATCTTAATTTTTTTTGTTGTGGTGGGGATTCAACCCAGAGCTTTGCACATGCTAAGGATGCAACAACAAAGGGTCAGCCTGTAACTCAGAGGTACAGCATGTACTTAAGATGGTGCAAGGCTATGGTTTGATAACCAGGAGCAGAAAACCATAACAACAACTTCAACAACAACAAAGAGGCATATAAAAGTAGCAATTAAACAGCCAAAAAGACTTAAAATTCTTGGTAAAAGACTGTGCCTTAACAGTCTTCCTCACCTCATAATACCTAGCCATAGAGAACAAAATCCTACCGTATCAAACCACTGCAAAATATACAAAATATCTAACCCTGGTTTGAATGATTTGATGTAAGATGTTTGATCTATTCCTGCACATCAAATGATTAAAACCTTTCTTACATCTGTATGGAAGTCTACACTGAATGGAGGAGAAGGTGGTGTTGGAGACTGTGTTGCCACAGGAAGAGTTGAAGAGACAGGAGCTTTCTGAGTGTGGTACTGTGCCCACTGATCTGGCTTTCTTCTTATCTGCTCCTCACAGCTAGTCTTCAAATGACCACAAGGTTCCTAAGGAGGATAAAGAAAACAATCTTGATTGTCTAGGGAGTGATAAATAAATTTAACTATGCCCTGCGAAAATAATATGAAGTAAGTTTTTATACTGTTCAGAGAAAAACTCAAAAAACCCAGCAAGAGTCAGTGTAGTACATTCTATACACTTAAACCACATAGGATAACATTTATTCATATCAGTGATGTTAGATAATCTGAGCACTTTTCTAGTTTAGAAATGTCTTTGTATATTGTGGGGATATTGAAAAAAGGCGTTGGACCGGGTACTTAGCTCAGTGGTTTTGGTGCCTGCCTTGCAAGTGCAAGGGCCCAGATTTGATCCTGGTAACCACATACAACAATGTAAGGTGTGTTAACTCACGCCCACCAGTAACCAGTACCACATACTAGATGCCCATTGTGGTGGCTCACGCCGCCTGTAATCCCAGTGCTCGGAAGGCAGAGACAGAAGGACTGCTGTGAGTTCAAGACTTTCTGGGTTACACTGTGAGCTCAGGGCCAGCCTGAACTACAAAGGGAGACCCTGTCTGGAAAAAAAGAGAAGAAGTTACTTAACCTTGGGCCAGGGATGTAGCCTGGCAAGCTCAAGGTCCTGGGTTTGATCCCCAATACTTCAAAAGAAATGGTTACTTAACCTCCCC
>PVIR01003095.1:22651-39891 GCA_004026965.1 Petromus typicus
GGTGAAATGGCAAATTCTTAAAAGGAAAAAGGCATCTAATGAGCACACCCACAGGTCCAGCACTCTGGGAGGCTGAGGTAGTAGGATTACAAATTTGAGCCCACTCTGTACAACTTAGTAATTCAAGAAAACTCTGTCTCAAAATATTCAAAAAGGCTGAGGATATAACTCAGTGCAAAGGCCCTGGATTCAATCCTCAGTCTGGAAAAAAAAATTTTATGACAGGCTAAATATTCATAGCTGCATAAAATCATGCAAGCTATCCAAAAAATAATTCAGATTTATAGACAAAGTTAATCTTCAACTACATCCCAGTCAAGGAACTAGATGACAACAGTTTTATCTTAGATAATATCTAGGATTCTAAGCTTTCCTTCTAAGCACTCCTCTTCATACTGATTTTCCTTGTGCTGCTTCTTCTACCCACAAATATCTTTCATCTTTGTTATGTATTCTTTTGCAGGTAGCTCAGGTATCACCACTTCACTTCGAAGAAGTCTTCTATAAAATCTTTCTCAAAAATTAGCTATCTCTTATCCTATGTTCTAAAAAACCCACTCAATTACAGAACTGTTCAGAATGTATTATATACTGTGTACATGTCTATTTCCCTGATTAGACTAGGCAACCCTTAGAGATAATGTAGCTACTTTAGTTCCTTTTAATTAACTACACCACTTTTAGGGCTTTTCTTGGTGGGGGGGACAAGGACTCACTATATAGTTCAGGCTAGTCTTGACTCGCTGTGTAGCTCTGGGTGGCCTGGAACTGATGGCAATCCTCCTGTCTCTGCCTCCTGAATGCTGGGATTACAGGTGTGCACCACCATACCCAACTAAGTACACCAGTTTGTCTGAGTATTTAGCACATTATTACGTAATCAACGAGTGGCTTAGTTCTTGTTATGTTCTCTCAGTCCATTTTTTAAACTGAGATATAGGAGATGGAAGTACAGCTCAGTAGTAGACCATGTGCTTAGCAAGCATAAGACTCTGAGTTTGATTCCCAGCATAAAGAAAAATAAAAAACTGAGCTGCAATCTATCTTTCTGAGGTGTACAATTCATTAGTTTTAGATATATTCACAAGCTTTTTCACCTATAATGAAACATTTTCTTCATCCTCAAGAGAAATCTGTACTTAGTGGCATTCATATCAATTCCTAGCCATCACTAATTTACTTTTTAGCAATGGATTTGCATATGTTAATTACTTCACATCAATAGAATTATGTATCTAGGCTTTTGATCTATCCTCTTTCACTAAGCATGTTTAAAGCAGTACATAACAGTACATCATTTCCTTCATCACTTCTTTTTTAATAGCTAGATAAGATTCCATTGCATAGATATAAATTATACTATCTTGCTAAAATTCTTTAAACATATACAACAGAAAGTCTCGATAATCTGATGTCAATCTATCTGACCTTATTTTACTCTAGTCAGTAACAAAACCCTTCAGTTCTAAAAGGCCAGTCACCTAAATATTCCATATAATTACCAAAAAAATTTAATACATGTTATTTTCTGAAATTCTTTTCCCATATTTCTCCCAGCAATATAAAAAATTTTCCATCTTTGACTTCAATTCTACCACACTACATTTTGTATAAATGCCATCTCAAAAATTACAGAATCATAAATGTCTTCAAGGTAGAGATATGTTATATCTAATGTATTTCCAACAGTGCCAAATCAGAGTTTGGAGTGAGTACACAACTAACATTTATTAATTGTACATTGTTCTTGATGTATCTGTTCCAAAATCTGTCTCAGAGATGACTATACTAACCTACAGAAGCAGAGCATATATTACTGCTTCTCTATTTGTTCATTCATAATTACAAAAATTCACCAGTAGTTTACTGTGTCTAGTATGATGCTTTTATCACAGCAGACATATAATAAATACTAACTGACCACTCATGGGCAACAAAATTTGAACATGCTTTAACTAAGATTTTAAATCTCCAAAGAATACAAAGTATGACATTTTAAAATTGGAAGTAACTTTTTTAATCATCTGAAAATTTCAACACTTTCTTATGGCAACAAAATCCCTTATCAATGAAATCTTTTTCTTTTCTTTCTTTTTCTTTTTAAGTACTGAGGATCAGACTGAGGACCTCGCATTAGCTAGGCAGCCTGGCACAAATGCCCCAGGCCTATCAATGAAATCTTATGTTTATGACAACAGCAGTGGCAATTTTAAATCAAAGGGCAGATATTTTAGTGCTTACTAATTGGTAGACATTATTTAAAATATAATGCAGTATTACCTCATTTAATTCTCACAACCAATATAAGAAGAGGGTGTTTTTTCTCAATAGGGCTGGAGAACAGATGCATGGCCTCACATATAAAATCTTTTGAAGAAGACAGAGTAAATAGCTGGCTTAAAATTGAACAGTTAGAGCCAGGGATTTAGCTCAGTGGTTCCAGCACCTGCCTTCCAAATGCAAGGTCCTGATCTACAATAACCACTTATCACAATGCTGGGTGTGGTGACACACCCATCAGCAATCAGTACCACACACCACAAGGCCAGGCATGGTAGCTCACGCTTGTAATACCAGCACACAAAAGATAGAGGCAGAAGGATTGCTGTGAGTTTGATGCTTGCCTGGGCTACCTAGTGAATTCAGGACCAACTTGAACTACAAAGTGAGACCCTGTCTTAAAAAAACAAAATAAGTAAACAGCTTGTGTTGCCCATGCTGACCTCAAATTTAGGCTCAAGCATCTGCTTGTTTCAGCTTCTCCAGCAGCTGGGACTGTGTGTATATGCCACTGGACTGGGTTCATCTTCTTGCTTAAAAAATAATTTTAGGGCCAGGAATTTAGTTCAGTGGTTCTGGCACCTGCAACACAAGTGCAAGGGACTGGGTTTGGTCCTCAGTAAGCACATACAACAATGTGGCATGTGGAGACTCACACCCACCAGCAATCAGAACCATATACCACAATGCCAGGTGTGGTGGCTCACGGCTGTAATCCCAACACTTGGGAGGCAGAGGCAGGAGGATTGCTATGAGTTTAAGGCTCAAGGCCAGCCTAAACTACAAAAGTGAGAGCTTGTCTCAAAAAAAAAAAAAAAATTTAAAATTAGCTACAACTTCCATTATTCTCACAAAATAAAATTATGTTTATGAAAAAAAAAAAAAAAGACTAAATAGCTAGGAAAAAGTGAGCCATGGTTTAAAGCCAAAACATTGAGCTTCAAAGTTCCCCTGTTAAATATGTATTACTGCAGAATATGCAGTGAATGTGCTCAGACTGAAAAATGGCTGGAAGTTCAGCCTCTCACCTCCTTAGGTTTTTACTTAATTTCTGTATGGCACCTCTATAGAATTAACCCTGAAATTCAAAGACATAAGGTCTGAAAAATCCAAATCTGATTCAACTTCTGAAGACTGCATTTGGGGAAAACCAAACTCAGAGTTGAACTGACATTCTAATTTTGGGGGGTTTTTGGTTTAGTTTGATTTGGTTTTGGTACTGGGGATCAAACTCGGAAGATGGTACTAGCTAGGCTAGGCAGGTGCCAGAACCACTGAGCTATGTCCCTGACCCCTGACATTCCAATTTGCAGAGCTATTAAATTGTAAATCCAGGTCTAGACCTCAAAATTTTGGGAATTTAGTATTTTTTCTACTACATGAAACATTTTGCATAAAAATCCGAATTAACTGCTCTTCAGAATAAAAAAAGAATACTCAGGCATTTCCAAAAAGGAAAAGAATGATATTAATCAGTTTTACCTAATACCTACTTTTCAGTTACAGACTCTGCAGAGGGCCCAGCAGCATTCTGACCATTAGTGCCAACTTTCCCCACTTTCTTCACAGTCTCCAGAGCTCTTAACGCACTGTCAGTACTACGTGGGATTAGCTGGGAAACACTGTTTTCTGAATTTGAAATTCCATTTGTACTTGGAACAATTTTCCCCGTTGTTTCAGTACTTCCTATGACAGAAATGACATTTCCGGCTGTGGTTGTGACAGTGTTGTTTACACCAACTTTATTTAGAAGAGGAAACGTTCTTACAGTTGCATTGATCTTTTTGTTCCTTAATCGATACCTGTTTAAAAACAATATATTGGTGAATATTGCTCTAAATCTTACTCTGAAGAAAAAAAATGGAAAAATAGTTTTTAAAAAGGAAACAGCCTTGAAAAGTTTCTTCAGCTAAAAACACATTCTATGTTAAATTTTACTGTGACTGATGTCATATGAAAATATATATCATTCACATATGTATATATACATATGTATATAATAATATACATATATATATATGATAAAACATGTAAAATCAGGCACATAATACAGCCAGCTAAGCACACATTTATTCAAAGCAGCTTTCTGACAGTGGGAAAATAGTTTGAAAATCTTGTAGAAGTGGAATATAAAATGAAAAAGAAAGGTACATAAGAGTTGAAAGCATTTTCTGTTGTTTTTAAATTGTTAAAGCAAAATTATTTTATTTTTAGTTTTTGGTAGCAGGGATTGAACTCAGGACCTTGCACTTGCCAGGCAGGCATGGTGCCACTGAGCTAAATCCCCAGCCCCTAACATGGTATAATTTTAAAGGAATTTAAAAATTCAAAATTCATTCTAAACATTACACCAAAATGTAGAAATTTTGTATTACATTCTGATTACTTTATGTCTAAAGTAAAAATTTTTTGGATTAAACACTTTTCTGATATTAAGCTGAGGTTTTTTTTATGGCGATAAGACATAATACTCTAACATAGGAAACAATCTGATCCAGAATTCCATTTAAGAGAATGTTTCCATTTGTAGATCAAAACTTTCATTCATTATAATGTAGGATTAGTCCTCATCCTTGTTACCTATAATGTCCCAATATTTTTAAAGTAGGAAAAATTAAGTTACATGAACAGAAAGGGTATGTACATATGGAGTCGACTATTAATATGAATTAATGCTAACAGTATTAGTTTTCAGAATAATTTTTCAGAATAATTTTCCTTTTAGACCTTGAGTTTCTAAACAGCTTCATTATTCACCTTCACATACACAAGATGAAGCTCAATAAAAGATAAACACTCCTAGATCAGATTGACTGAAGATAGAACATGAAGTTTAAAATAAAAAAAAAAACTCCTGGTGATGGAATATACATTATCTTCCAGACACTGAGGAATGATTACTTCTTGAAGGAGGAGGTGCATGAGCAGACCTGTATTCAGAAACACAATTGGGAGGATGAAAGGATAAGGTTTGGGAATCACTGCTTCCTTCAATATGCTAACACCTACTCTTCATTCTTCAAAGTTCTTATACAAAATGTTCAGGTACTCCTTGCTTTACCTCCAAAGGACAAATCTCAGATACACTTAAGACTAGTCAAACAACTAAATGCTGTTTTGCATGCGAGCCTCTTAAAAAAGAATTTAGGGTGAGTAAAGTGCAAACCTAATCAAGTAAGGAAGTAAGTAACAGGAATGGAAACATTGGTCTCTTGGTATCCAGGCAGCTACAGGCTTGAATTTATAATCTGGACCCCATACTTGTTTTTCCTTCTTTCTTTTCTGAGACAGTCTCACTATGTAGTTCAGGTTAGCACTGAACTATGCAGCTCAGGCTGGCCTCTGACTCACATTTTTCCTGCTTCATCCTCCTGAATTCTAGGACTACAGGTATGCACCACCATGCCTGGCCTTACCTGTTTTATTTTTAATTATCCAAAAGCTACCACAAGTACTTGTCCCCCTCCTTACCCATTTTAAAATCCATTATCCATCATTAATCCCATCTTTGTAATCACCTTTAATTCACAGGCCTCATTAAACCTGTTTAACTTAATGAAATCCTAATCAAATACTACATTTATCCTGTGCTTGTTTTCTCAAGTAGCTATATGTTGGTGGAGACAATTATTTTAAATGGACAAGCAACTCATTACTATAAATCTTTACTAAGTTTACTTTCCTAACTCTAACATTCTTCTCCCTTTCACTTTCCAAAACCCCTCCACAACCGATAATATTGTCTCTTACTTAAAAAGACACATGAAACCAGAAGAGAATTATCTAACACCAATACCAACCCTCCTGCATCTGTAACCACACAATCTTCCTAAGAAAAAGGACAAAGAGCTCCAGTTCCTAAAACAGCTAATCTTTCTACTTGTGCCACAGGTCTCAAGCTTAGTATGCCTTTCTAAAGACTTCCTATCTTTTTCTCATGTATCATTACTTCATTCAGGTGTTTGCTTAAAGACTTCCTATCTTTCTCTCATGCATCATTACTTCATTCAGGTGTCTGCTTAGGAAAGCTCTTCCTAGGTCATCTTATCTAAAATGTCTCTTTGCTGAATCACCATTTCTTACCTTGTATCATTTTTCTTTTTAGCATCAATCAGTCCTAGATATTATGCCGCCTATTTACATGTTTTATAATGGTCTCCTCTACCTCAAAGTCAGTCTAATGAGGTCAGATTTTTCCCTTTTTACACACTTTTCTCTAATTAGAGCATGATATACGATCTTGTGCACACCAGGTATTCAACAAATAATTTATGGCATGAATGCTGAGTAAGCTTTAAACTTCACATGGCTAAGAGAACTATTGATTTTCTGTCCCAATACATTTTCCATCTCAGTAAGATACTACATTATTATGCAGGATCCAGACCTTGCTTCCTTGATTCCCCTTTTCTTTACAGTCTATATTCAATCTACCTATCTTGTCAGCTCAACTTCCAAAATGAATCATAAATATGACTATTTTTCATCATTTGTGCTATAGTTCTATGACCATGCTGCAAATCTCACTGTAGCTGTTAACTGCTCTCCGATGATACAGGTACCACAGTGACATTTCTTTTTGTTGTTGTTGTTGCAGTACTGGGGATTAGACCGACGGGTATTATACTATTGAGTGACAGTCCTACCTCACCTTTCTTTTTTTGATGGAGGTACTGGGAGTTGAACACAGGGCCTTCATATTAATCTATAGTATCCCCAATCCTATTTCATTAAGTTATTAATTGCCCAGGCTGGCCTCAAACTCAAGATCCTTCTACCTCAGTCTCCCTATTGCTGAGATGAGACACATACATGTTTGTATGCTTATTGTTCCTCTTTCCCCATTATATGTCCTTCACATAGAACCAAATACCTGATAATTGTTTATGAGTATTTGTGGGGCTGGCTAATCCATGCTTTTGATACTTCTCAGAATGCAGGAAATCTTTGAAGTAGAATACTGATTTGTTCTAAAGAGATTGTTAAGCACCTATATTTTGTTTGGCTGGAGGAGAAGAGAGCAGGAATAAGACTAATTTAACTAAGTTAAATAAACAATCATTGACCTTTTGGTTTGTTGTGTGAACTAGAACATCCTATTGTCAACAATCTAAGGCACCAAAATATATTTTAAAGCAAGTTGATAAAATCACACCATCTCTTTCTCTATCCTTTGTATGACCTCTATTTTTTTTTTTTTTTTTTTTTTTTTAGACAGGGTCTCACTTTGTAGTTCAAGCTAGCCTGAGCTCACTATGTAGGCCAGGCAAGCCTTAAACTCACAGAAATCCTCCTGCCTCTGCCTACCAAGTGCTCAGATTACAGGCAAGAGTCACTGCGCCCAGCACTGTGATATGGGGTTACCAGGAATCAAGCTTGTGCTTGCAAGGCAGGCACCTGAACCACTGAACTAAATCCTGGCCTGATCTCTACTTGTTTTAACAGCAACAGAAAAGTGTGAAACTGGTTGGAAGTATAAAGTAAAAATCAGACTTTATTTTTTGGATACTGATATACTGGTTTATAAAACAGATATTTGCTAGGTACAAGAAATACAGAGCTGAATAACTCATGGGTAAATGATGTCCAGTGGAAAAAATATATGCAAAGAAAAAAATAGCCATTTAGCAATTTTCCAACTCTTAGTTATAACTGCTATGTATACAGTGTTATTTTGACTTGAATGTGTTCATGTGTTGGAAACTTACTCCCTAGTGCAACAGTGTTGAGAGGCAGGATCTCTGAGATGAAAATAATGGGCTAATGCCATTATTATAGGAGTGGGTTCCTGACAATGGGATGAGTTAAGCCCTCTCTTCTCTCTTTTGCCCTCTCCTTCACTTGCACATTGGTTCTTTTTTGCCCTTCTGCATTCTACAATGGGATCACCCAGCACAAAGGCCCTCACCAGATGCTGTCTTTCAATGTGGACTTCCCACTCTCCAGAACTGTGAGTCAAGTACATTCTTCTTCAGTATAAATAACCCAGTCTGTGGAATTTGATTAAAGCAGCATGAAATGGCCTAAGATAAATTCTACAGTAGCACAATGAAGGAAGAAATTAACACTATCAGGGCAAACTGGGGGAGTGTACAAAATAATGTGAGTACAAACAGAAACAGTTTTCCACATGGAGAAAAGCACCTCAGAGAAGAAAACAGCATGTAGAAGAGGAAAGAAGAAATTTATATACTATCTTGTCAACAGCAATTAACTAGGTGCACCTTATTTAAAAGAATAAATATTATAAGGTAAGGTTTATTCCAGTTTTTGTGCTATACTGAGAAAATAACTAAGAATTTGTAGCCATTCATGGATATGATTAGATAAGTACTTCAGAAAAAAAAAATCTTAGTCCAAATTAAAGACAGGTTTGAGACACAAGGAAATATCAGATAATAAATCAGTAAAGTAGCAAGATAAATTGAGTTAACATGTGAAATACTAAATATGGTACCAGACATAAAAATGTGATCAAGCCAGGCGTGATGGCTCATGCCTGTAATCCCATCACTAGAGGGGCAGAAGCAGGAGGACTGCCTCCTTTGAGTTCGAAGCTCAATGGGCTACATAGTGAGCTCAGAGCCAGCCTGAACTACAAAGCAAAACCCTGTCTCAAAAACAAAATGTGATCAATTAATTTGGCTATTTTATTATTATTATCTCTATTATTACTACATTTCTGGTAAAAGATAGTGAAGTTTAGAGCTAAGTCCTGGAGACAAGAGTAGTGCAAAATTATCTCATTCCCCTATGAGTAAAGATAGAAAATCTGCACTGTGGAAAAAATGGCCATCATCAAGAAATCAAATGATGACAGGCTACAGGAAAAATGGAACCCTTCTACATTATTGGTGGTAATATAAACTAGTACAACTACTATGGAAATCAGTATAGGGCTTCCTCCACAAACTGAAAGTAGCTTGAAGATATAAAAGGGCTGGGCCACCAGACCTTTACAACTGGGTCACCAGGTGAGGATGGTAGGGAAATGAAACCACAGTTTCCTCTCTGACATGTTTAATCTAAGTACTTCTAAGCAAGGTCCTTTCAAAAACACAGTTTTACCTAAAAAGCTCTAATTCAGGGATAGATTAGATTACTATATCTCTTATAATCTTAAAAATTATCTTAATGTGAAATTCTGTATAAAAAGTTAAACGGGCTGGGGATATAGCTAAGTGGTTCCAGCGCCTGTCTTGCAAGGGCAAGAGCCGGGGTTCAATCCCCGGTAACCACATAACAATACTGGGTGTGGAGACTCACCCCAGCAGCAATCAGTACCACATACCACAGTGCCGGGCGTGGTGGCTCACACCTGTAAGCCCAGCACTCGGGAGGCAGAGGCAGGAGGATTGCTGTGATGTGAGTTTGAGGCTGAGCTCAGGGCCAGCCTGACCTACAAAGCGAGGCCCTGTCTCAAAAAAAAAAATAAAAAAGTTAGACTGGGTAGAGGTGGAATTTTTCTGAGGATTTCTAAAGCCACTCTAAGTTCTTTAAGAAAAAAAGTCAAGATAAAAACTATGTTTCTCTTCTTTTTCACCACAGGCACATATCTTCTCTATGAAACTACTACTGCTATAGAACCCATTATATGCAGGGTTGAGCATAAGCAAGGCAAGAAAGGAGACAAAAATAAATAAGACAGACAAAATCCATGCAGTTTACACTTACGTAAGGAAGACAAACATTGAATAAACACATCAAGGATTGATTAACTATGGCATGTGGACTAAAGTTACTTGTTTTTATAAATAAACATCATAGCAGTGTGCTTTACACACTGCATATGGCTGCTTTTTTAATATGAAGTTATATTTCTGCAATGAAACTGTATGGCACACAAAGCCAATACTACATAAGGTTTTATAGAAGTCTGTCAACTTCTAAAATAGATCATTAATTAATTATAAATGTGATACACATGACAAAGAACCTAGTTATACAAAGTCATGAAGAGATCCTCTTGAAAAAAGTTAAGGATGGCCAGGGCAAAAACAAAGTCCCACTTGTAAGAAAAGAAGGAACAGTATCATATAAAGGACCCAAAGGAGCATGATGCAATACAGGAATTGAAGCAAATCAGTTTGAGGGTAAAGCAGACTTAGAGGGCTGGATGACATGGGGTCAGAAAGACAGTTTAGGTTAGATAATATAGGGTCTTGGGTTAGGAATTTAGCTCAGTGGTGCTGGTGCCTGCCTTGAAAGGACAAGGTCCTGAGTTCAAGACCCGGTTAGCCACTTACAACAATGTCGGGCATGGTGACTCACGCTTCCTTTCGTCTGTTGACCCTTTTTCTCTTTAAGAAAAGATCTATCTCCCTTCCTTTTATCTATTTTTTGCTCTTTATTTTTAACTGTAGTTTTCTCATACAAGAGAAACCATGTGATACATAAGCCCGTCTGATGTATTTTATTCAACTTTATGGTTTCAAGATGCACGTATTTTCCTATAAATAACTCAAGTTTATCTTGCAGAGTAGGACTCCACTGTATGTAAACACATTTTCTTTATCCATTCATCTGTTGATGGACATATAGGCTGCTTCCAAGAATTGACTCTGTGACAAACATGGGTGTGCATGTATCCCTACAATATGATGTCTTTAACTCTTTTGGGAAGATTATGCGTTCAACAGAATTTCTACTTTCAGTTTTTTGGGGAAGCCCTATACTGATTTCCATAGTAGTTGTACTAGTTTATATTACCACCAAAAATGTAGAAGGGTTCCATTTTCCCTGTAGCCTGCCCAGCATTTGTCATCATTTGATTTCTTGATGATGGCCATTTTTTCCACAATGCAGATTTTCTATCTTTACTCATAGAGCAATGAAAAGACAGATGTAGAGGAGGACATGAGTAGATCTATGCTTTTAAAATATGGCTCTCTGTTTTGTGGGAAACAATGGAAAAGGAAGTGGGCAATAATAGATGTAAATAACACCAGTTAAGAGGCAATAATGGATTAACAAAAGGGTATGAGAACTGTGACTGTAAGGGTATAACAAAAGATGTTAAAAGACATGTAGAAAACTGAATGGATGGAACCTGGTAAATGATTAAGCATGGAAAAGTGAAGGGGAAACAGTGGGCATTAAAGGCTCTCCTAAAAATGCATGAACAGCTAAACAGAGTTGCAGAGCACACAGAGAAAGAGAAGAAAGGAAGAATGGGAGGTACAGGAGGAGAAAGTAAGCTCAGTTTGACTGGAAAGTTTAAAAACAAGATGAAGATGTTCACTAATTATTGATACACACTCTTGTTGTTCAGCTGATAGAATAATCATAGATTTTAGCTGTAAAATGGCCCAAAATAAGATCCCTGGATTAGGCACCCAGGTTTCAAAAGAAAAGGTTATTTTTGCAATGTAAAGAATTTAAGCATAAACACACTTGTATCTTTGAGATATCACAGACTTTCAGAGTGAATATAAGTCTCATAATGACCAAAACTCAAACCCATGTGAAAGAAAATTTTCTAAACTTACTTTTCAAGCTCTTCCTGAGAATGGGCAAACGTACAATTTGTTCCTCGTGGACAACCCCCTTGCTGTCGCAAATCTCGGCACATGCTAGTCTTGTATTTGCTGTTTGGCTGGGGCTACAAAAAGGAAAACATTCAATATATGGAAAAAAGACTTCAGTTATTATTCAGTCTTATGACTTCAGAACTTAATGTTTACATATGCAATTTTTTTCAAATCAGATAAATAATTCGTGGCTTAAAACAAGTATTATTCCATTGTTTTCTGCTGTGTATTATTAAGCATAACCCTGACATGTTATTTGACATTCTTTCTGGAGATGATCTCAAACTGATTCAAACTTTTATGTCTATTTATTTGTCAAGGAACACAATGTCCAAGAAAAGAAAAGCCAAATAAAAAAGATTTCTAACTACATAATCTTAAAAGGGTGTTAACAAAATAAACTATTTTAAAAAGCCATAAGCGTGTACTGGGTGGCACAATGGCTGGTGTAATCCTAGCACTTGGGAGGCCGAGGCAAGAGAATCACAGTATTATGTTTAAGGACATTCGGGCTACACAGTGAGTTTCAGGCCAGCCTGGACTACATGCAAGATCCTGTCTAACAGTAACAAAAACAACAGCTGTAAGCTTTGTTCACTTGAATTTTCTCCTGAATGGTAAAATATGATTCACCTGAAAGTGAAAAATTACTAATTAATTAGGCAACTTGGAAGTATAACTCAATTATTAGGCTTAACTTTTTTTTGAGACAGGGTCTCACTTTGTAATTCAGACTGGCCCTGAACTTACTATGTAGCCCACGCTAGCTTCCAATTCATAGCAATCCTCCTGCCTCTGCCTCCCCAGTGCAAGGATTACAGGTGTGAGCCACCACAACCGGCACTGGGTATGTGATTACCTGGAATTGAATTTGGGACCCTGTGCTTGCCAGGCAGATGCAGGAACCACTGAGCTAAATCCCTGGCCCTGGCTTAACATTTTTGATTCACACGAATGAGACAGAATATAAAAAAATAACTGCCATAATTTACATCAAAATCTAAGATATTCTTATTTCTGTGACTCTAGATGAAAATATTATTCAGTTCATATTTGAATATTTTAACATATAATAGAAGAAAAAGAAGATAACAGACTTTGTAGTGGATTGGCCACCAGCTCTGTTACTGATAGCGTAATCTCAGACAAAATATAAGAAGGTGAACACTTCCACACATATGTGGATTTAATCTCCTTAATTTGCAGCTTGCGAATAGCAATTATCTTTCACATAGCTGTGAGAAATTACTTTATGTAAAGTATTATACATTGAGTCTGACTCCTCATAACTTAAAAAACAGAAGCTATTATTAGAATGAAGGATATAACTTTTTATGAACTAAGAATGAAAATATCTTGAAAATTCAAATTCTATACATTTTACAAAATAAATTTATTTGGGAGATAATAGAGGAAAAAATTATGACAATTTCCACAGTAGGAAAGAAATGGACAAAATATTGGGAAGGAATCAATGAGCTATACTCGGCAAAACCATTTTGAAATTTAGGGAACTCATATCTAAGATATACGCTAAGCTGTTGCTTACAATGAAATACGTATCAGCTACAATAAAAATGGAGTTTCTTCTAAAAGAATAAACAATAAAACTTATGAGAGAGCTGGTGACATAGCTCAGTGGAAGAGCACTTGCCTATATGTGTATTCCCTTGGTTTCAAAGCCTAACATCACACAAAATCAAACTAGCCCTGAGATTTAGCTCAGGCCCTGGTATCTGCCTACCAAGGGCAAGGTCTTGAGTTTGATCCCCAGTATACATATCACAATGCCAAGGGGTGGGGTGGGTGGCTCAAACCCATAATCCTAGCACTGGGGAGGCAGAGATAGGAGTACTGCCTCCAGCTCGAGGCTAGCATGGGCTACACAGTAAGTTCAGGGCCAGCCTGAACTACAAAGCAAGACTTGTCTTAAAAAAAAAAAAATCAAACCAAACCAAACCAAAAGTCAAAATAAGCCTATCAACCAAATGGGCTAAGATGTACATGATTAAAGTGTCAGAGAAAATAGCAGTCAGAAGTGCAATAAATATACCTACCTGAGGTGTCTCATGGCCTTTTCTACTATAATTCTGTATGAAGTCCACAAGGCCATGGACCACTGTTTTAACAGCTACCATTGCATTTTCTAGCTGCTCCCAAGTTGGTGAAACAGCATCTAAAATAAATGTCAAGAGAATGGAGTAGAGAAAAAAGGTGTTAGTAATTTTCTGTGGTTCTTACCTCAAAGAGAGACAAAGTACAGGCAAGTGAGCACCTCCCCACATACCTGGATTAGGGTCTATATTTGCAAGAAGTTCTAAATGTGGTCTCAATCTATTTAAGTTAGCCGGATCACCTGTTCGTTGCAAAACAATTGTCAATTCCTGGACACTCTTTGCAAATGATTCTGGAGACTGCAGCTAACAAACAGAAAGAGAATATTTTTTACTCTGATTTTTATGAAATACATATATTCAAATGCTTTACAAAGACCAGGTATGAAATAGGTTTTCAAGTGTCTTCAGATTCCACACAAGGAATATCAATGATGAATTAAATTTTCACCTCAGAATCTGCCCTATAAAACTCATCATTAGACACTTAGAAAACATAAGCTGTATTTATTTTCTGGGATCAGAGACTTTGTAAGCCTAGTTGCTTTTATGTTATTATCTTAAATTTAACTCCTTGTTGTATCTTCTAGTGTATTTTAAAAGTTAAAATGCACACCTATACTCCTAGCACTTGAGAGGCTGAGACAGGAGAATCACTGCAAGTTTGAGGCCAGCATAGACTACAATAGTGAGGGTTTTTTTTGACACAAGGTCTTGCTTTGTAGTTCAGGCTGGGCCTGAACTCAGCCTTGAACTCACCAGTCTTCCTGCCTCTGCCTCCTGAGTGCTCGGATTACAGGCATAAGACACCATGTCTAGTAGATTATGTGGAACTGACTATTGTTGGGCATGAGTTATCACACCCAGCATTGTTGTATATGGGTGGTTACCAGGTATCAAATCCAGGACCATGCACTTGCAAGGCAGGCACCAGAACCACTAAGCTAAATCCCTGGCCCTACTATAGTGAGTTTAAAACCAGACTGAACAACATAGTGAGACCTATCTCAAAAATAAAGAAAATTTTAAGGTCTCATATTTAAAAACATGAGAATCTCCAACTGCTTGTCTTGTTAGTTCTTCAAAACAAAGACAGTCCTTGACTAACAAATGTTTTAATTCAGGATTTCTTTTTATTCTTACAATAATGGAAAATCAGTATTCACTCAGTAGAAATAGTATTTCAGAGTTTGAACTTGATTTTTTTCCAAGACTAGATATGTAGTATGATAATCTTAAAACACTGGACATTGGCACTGAGCCATAGGTTTTAGTCAAGTGGATCACGAGGGTAAACAATAAATATTTTAAGATGTACAATGTTACAGAGTTACAGCATTTAGTAAGTGAAACATATTAAATATATTTTCAATATAGATGAGTTTACTGGGATTTAAAGGTATATCTATATTCCAAAAACTTTTAAAAGTGAAAACAATGGTATAAAATCAGTGTCTCAAATTTCACAAACCTTATCAATGATAGACTGCATGTGTGATTTATGAGCTAAGTCACCATATAAGAGTGAAGACCACTGTTCAGGTGAAATACGGAGTCCTGCTTCCATAGCAATATGAACAATTTGGGCATCGTGTTCTCTGCGCAGTGCCTCATAACTCCGAAATTCCTCCTTTAGCTGCATCAGGGAAGAGTCTTCATCCCTTTTGGTAACCTAAAAAATAAAAAAATGGAATAAAGGGAAGGAAAAAAACATTATATTTAATCTTTCTCCCTTCAGTCAATTCATTTACTTTTTTTGAGAGGGGGGAGATGACAGCATGTACTACATATAAGACATAACATACAGGGGCAGGGATTTAGCTCAGTGGTTCTAGCGCCTGCCTTGTAAGAGCAAGAGCCCGGGTTTGATACCTGGTAGGCACATACAACAATGCTGGGTGTGGAGACTCATGCCCACCAGCAATCAGTACCACATACCACAGTGCCAGGCGTCGGTGGTTCATGGTTATAATCCCAGCACTCGGGAGGTAGAGGCAGGGGGATTGCTGTGAGTTCAAGGCTGAGCTCAGGGCCAGCCTGAACTACAAAGTGAGACCCTGTCTCAAAAAAAATCACAAAAAAACAAGAAAAGACAGCACATACAGTAAACACAAAAATAATGCCTAAACTACATATCCTTTTTGAAACAAAACAGACATTATATAACTAAACACATAGTCTTTGTCATCAATTAGTTCAGCAGCTGGCAAGGAAGAGAGACTAGTAAACAGAAAATTATAGTAAGAGTGCAATTATAAGACTCTATGGCAACAAAAAGGGCAAGCAATTAAAACTGACTGGCAAGGAAAAGAAAGAAATTTCAGAAAAGGATTCTCCCAGTTGAAGACTACATGAACTACATCAACATGAATTACAGTGAGGAACAGAATTCTAAAAAGTAGCAAGTTGTAAAATACAAACATTAAAGAGAAAAGAACATATAGATAAAAGGTAAGATAAAAACCAGGTAAGAGTCATATATATTACAATAAGAAACATCCTGATGCAGATGAGAAGACACAGGGGACTTTTAAGCAGAAAAGTGATATAATCAGATTTACATTTCAATAAACTCTGTTTTGGTAGCAGCAGCGGCTTGATAAAGATAGATAAACAAAAAGCCCACCCACTATGGACTGGAGCAGATTTAGTGGTACAAGGCTTGCCTTATAGGAGCAAAGCCCATCACCCATGACCTCACTGAAAAAAAATTCAATAAATTTCAATCAATGGGTTGACATATATATTAGCACTACCACATGATACAACATGATAATTAAGAATTTCTGCCACAAAAGAAATTATCACCAAGGTATTTATACAACTTTAAACTCTACCTGGTTTAAATGATTTAAAAGTGTAATTTAAAGTTATATAAGAAACAAAACAGACATTATTATTTCAGTTACATGAACTAGTAAAACTATCGAATAATCCAAATATGCAAGTACATGAATGTGTGCTTTTCAAAAATAAATGATATATAGGTATTCCTGAACTTGCTAATTAGTAATAACTGGAAGTTTTTACAATTTAGAACACCTAAGACTAGTCTGGAGTTTAGACTGCACAAATCAGGCAGACCATTCAAAATTTAATTTTCCCCACTGGTAAAGGAAGAATAACCACAGACAACTTTACTAGTTGCTTTTATTTTGTTTTTGTTATATCAGACAATAGTAATATGCCTCCAAGAACATGAATATGAGGAAATCAAGTTACCATCTGAGAATTATAGGTCAGAATTCTTTTTGGGAATCCATAAATACATTAGAAAAGTTTGGGATGCTCAAAAATTTGATCAATAAAATCTAAG
>PVIR01003095.1:39991-93300 GCA_004026965.1 Petromus typicus
CTAAATTTTCAAGAAAAAACAGAAGTTGAGTGTGGTCATATATGCTTGTAATCCCAGGGACAGTGGAGTATGAGTAATCTATTTTCTACTATAACCTACATGAAAGAACGTGAAGAAACAAAACGAAGTACCAAATGAAATAGTAAAAAAGCAAAACACTTAGGTTAGTAGCACTCAGCACAGACAGGGCATAGAGTAACTGCAGAGCAACAAAACCACTGAAATAGTAAGGACATAAGTGGCTAACAAAGCCTAGTTCTATTAATAAGCTAATAGGCGGGGCCAGGGATTTTGCTCAGTGGTTCCTGCAAGGACCTGGCTTCGATCCTTGGTCACCACATACCATACTGGGTGTGGACACTCATGCCCAGCAGCAATCAGCACCACTACCACAGTGCCCGGCGTGGTGGCTCATGCTTGTAAACCCAGCACTCGGAAGGCAGAGGCAGGAGGGTTGCTGTGATGTGAGTTTGAGGCTGAGCTCAGGGCTAGCCTGAACTACAAAGCGAGACCTTGTCTTAAAAAAAAAAAAAAAAAAAAAGCTAACAGGCATCAAACCCATTTGTGAAGCTTTTGAAAGACACAATTTAGGTTCACAGAATCAGAATTCCCACAGATAACTAAAAAAGTATATATGAATATTTAAGACCCACTTCACATAAACTCAGTCAGAATCTCTAGGGTCCCAGGAATTTTTTTTTTTAGACAGGGTCTCGCTTTGTAGGTCAGGCTGGCCCTGAGCTCAGCCTCAGACTCACATCACAGCAATCCTCCTGCCTCTGCCTCCCGAGTGCTAGGATTACAGGGGTGAGCCACCACGCCCGGCACTGTGATATGTGGTACTGATTGCTGCTGGGTGACTTCACACCCAGTATTGTATGTAGTTAACCAGGGAATAGAACCCAGGTCCTTGTGCTTGCAAAATATGTGCTGGAACCACTGAGCTAAATCCCGGCCCTTTTTTTTTCTTTTTGAGACAGGGTTTCACTCTAGACTGGCACTGATTCACATGTAGCTGACCTCAAATTCGGCAATCCTCCTGTCTCCGCCATCCAAGTGCTAAGATTATAGGCGTGCACCAGCATGCCCAGCTAAGATATGTATTTTTAAAAGCTCCACAGGTAATTATGAAAGGATTTGGGTTGAGAACTACTGCACTGAACTAAGAATCTTTAATTCCCATTGTTCTGATTCCACACTTAGGTCTGATATGCTCTACAAGGCTATACCTGTGAGAATCCAAAGCATTTAAGAATGTAAATCTCCAGGGATGGTAATATAGCCCAATGACAAAGTCTTTGCTTAACATTTATGAGGCCCTGACACTGATCTCTGATTCCAGGGCGTAGGGATCACATCTCTCATTACAAATGAATAAGACTGATAAAACAAATTTTTTTTTTTTTTTTGAGACAGTCTCGCTCTGTAGTTCAGGCTGGCTCTGAACTCACTCTGTAGCCAGGTCAGCCTTGAACTCTCAGCAATCCTCCTGCCTCTTCCTCTCAAGTGCTGGGATTACAGGCATGAGCGATCATGCCCAGCAGTATAGTCTGTGGTCCTGACAACTGGTGGACATGAACCACCATGCCCAGCATTGTTATATGTGGTTACTGGGGTTGGGATCAAACTCAGGGCCTTGCGCTTGCTAGGAAGGCACCAGGGCCACTGAGCTAAATTCCCAGCCCAAAACTGATAGACTCTTATACGTAATCATGGTGAGGGTGGCCTTTGTCTAAAACAAAGAATCTACTGTATGTGTTAGCTTTCTGTTGCTGGGACACAATATCTGACACCTGAAATTCAAAGGGAAAGAAATTTAATTCAGCTCACAGTTTCAGGGGATGTAGTTCATGACTGACAAACTTCAAAGACAGCATCATCATGGCACAAAGGTGTTGTAAACTGAAGATAATTGGTTTATGGCAACTAGGGAACAGGGAAGGGCAATAGTACCAAAGAGGAAGGGGTGAGGGACCAGACACAGAATCCAAGGTCACATTTCCATCATACACCCACACACTTCAGTGGCTCCCCTAGTCAATTCCCCTAGGGGCTCCCAAGTCAATCGAGTCTGACCGTAAGTCAAAATTAAAGTCTATCCTCCATACTGTATGCCTACAAAATTCACATCTCTAAACTGATGAAGATGACTTTGCTAACAGTAAACTTCACCCAAGTGAGGCCATTTGGCAATAAAGTCAGCATGATATTATTTTATTTATGCAAACATTGTGCTTTAACACTTTAAATTATTTGGTAGTGTACATGAAATGGGAACATAAAACTGAAATAACTTTCTAAACCAATGCTATTCAAATGTCAGATACATCAGTACTAGGTATAGATATATAATAAACTATAAATCAATATGAAAACTATAAGAAAAAATCCCATTATATCAGTAATGCACAGTGTGAAAACCTACTTAGTCATTTCTAGATCACAAGCAATCTGTGTAACACTGCTGATTAGCAAAAAATGTCTGAAGAATCAGATTCATTTCAATTGTTACCTCCATAAGGCAAAGCACTCTATCAGACAGACAGTATTCAACATTCATTAAGTACAGTTAAATGAATCCATTTGAACACATTTCCATCACCAATTACTTGTTACCTAAACTAAGCAGTCTGACAAAGTTTTGTTTTGCTTTTAGTATTATTTTTACTTTCGAGGCTTTGAAATAAGCGAAAGATCCTAAATAGCCTTTGGTTTCAAGTTTAGATGTTTTACCTTCACAGAAGCCAATGGCTCTTTCCTAGTCTTTGTGTCTTTCTCAAGAACTAGCTGATATGGGCCTTTCAGTCCTGGTAACCACGTACACAAGGGCCTGGGTTCAATCCTGGTAACCACATATAACAATGTAAGGTGTGGTAACTCAAGCCCACCAGCAATCAGTACTTCGTACCACAAAGATGGTCCTGGTGGTTCAGGCCTGTAACCCTAGCACCCAGGAGGAGGCAGGAGGATTGCTATGAGTTCAAGGCTCTCCTGGGCAACATAGTGAGTTCAGAGACAGCTTGAACTACAAAGTGAGATCCTGTGTCTCAAAAAAAAAAAAAGAACTAGCTGATAACCTATATTTTTAAATGGCAACTTTAAAGATTCAATGTGTTCCTACTTCTTAATATTATTCACTATCCACAGACCCATTGGACAATGACATTACGCTTTAAAACATCTTGTTCTCCAAACAACAACAAAAATAACAACAACAAAACACACACACACACAAAAATAACCTAAACAGAATGCCGAGTGTAGAAATCCTTTCAAACTTCACTTTTCTATTATCCCTAAAACATACAGGCCACTCTCAGATTAAGGTTTAATCACTATACACCATGAAATAAAAATAAAGGGTTACAAAATTTTCTAAATCTAATGAAGTTTACAATATAGTTTCTGATCACCAAGGCCCTATCCATGCTTTTTTTTTCTTTGAGGTACCAGAGCCTTTGCACATTCCCCAGTCCATTTTTAACTTCAAGACAGCAATTAAATAGCCCAAGTTGGGCATGAACTTGCACTCTTCATGTCTTAGATTCCCAGAGTGTTGGGATTCCGCATGTATGTCAGCATGTCTGTCCTGATTATATTTTAAGATGATAAATGTGAATGAAAAAGGTTTCTTCCCTCTACTTTTTTTTTTTTTTTGGAGACAGGGTCTCGCTTTGCAGTTAAGGCTGGCCCTGAACTCACTATGTGGCCTAGGATAGTCTCCAGTTCTTGGCAATCCTCCCATCTCTGCACCCAAGTGTTAAAATTACAGGCATGAGCCACCACACCCAGCATTGTGGTATATAGGGCTGAGTGCTGGAATTACAGGTGTGGTCCACCACTCCCAACATTTTATGTGATTCCAGGGATCAAATTCGGAACTTTGCGATTGCTAGGCAGATATCAGAACCACTGAGCTAAAACCTTGGTTTCTTTCATCTACTTTCACTATCCACTTTTTATTCAATATTTTTTTTTTGAGACAGGGTCTCACTTTGTAGTTCAGGGTGACCCTGAGCTCACACTGTAGCCCAGGCCAGCCTCAACTCACAGCTATTCTTCTGCCTCTGCTTTCTGAGTGCGGGGATTACAAGCATGAACTACTGTAACTGGGATTGTGGTATGGACTTACCAGGGATCAAACTCAGGACCTTGTGCTTGCCTGGCAGACATCGGAACTACTGAAGTAAATCCCTGGCCCCACTATTCACTTTTTAAACTTTTTTCTGATCGAGTCCACAGCTGATCAAATTATTTCTTTATGTTCTGTTCAATGACTCACAAACAGGCATATAATCTTTAGATTGTTGTTCACTTTTAGATAGTATGCTTACCTTAAAACACGAAGCTCGATACAGTAGTTGCACAACATGGCCAATACTTGTTTTTGATGCCTGAGGAAATCTTGGTTCTAGTCTTTGCACAACAAAAAGTACCAGAACTTTCCGTGAGAGAGCAGAACCATCTTCTAATGCCAGCAACACTAGCTTCAAGGCTTCTTCTTGCATAGCTAGAAATATTAAAGGAACATGATCTCATTATCCTACAGAACAATTGTGTGTCAAAGGCATTCTTGAGTATTAGTTTGTGAGAATCTATTACACACAATTTATCCTTAATTAGCACAGAAAGGGAATATAATTTCTTAAATATGGTTTATTTAAAAGATAATTAAGCAGAAGAAAACATTTCTTCCTTAATAAGCAAAGAGAACACAAGTCAACAGAACTTATATAAAGTATCATGTGTAGGTAAACAACAGGTAATAATAATCTTAAGGAAAATAATAACTCACAAAATACACAGAAGTATTCTGACAATATGTAACAGAGGACAAACTATAGGTGATGCATATGACTGACTGTTAGTCTGCCTGTCAGCAACTATTCTACATACAATTTTAAAATTTGTTTGTTTTTTCAAACATCCTGGGGAATGGAATGCAGGGCCCTGCGGATGACTGAAAAACACACAATTCCATATTTTATATTTTTTCTAAAAGCGATATAAGCCTCTTAAAGCAAAATCCAAAGATACAATACCTAAAATGCCTAATATCATGATATAATCTAAATGAATTCATGTTGGAAACAGTCTATAAAATGTCCTGAATTGTTTCAGAATATAAATCTTATGGAAGACAAAGAGGCAGAATAGTTTCAGTATAATGACTAGAAAGAAATATGACAAATATTGTGAAATGGATCTCACACTAGAATACATTTCATAAATAACAGTGGTTCAAATGTCTAGAGCTACAGGTTGTAGTACGATATCAATGGCAAATTCTATGAATTTGATAAATGTACTATTATTACATCTGAATATCCTTGTTTTTAAGAACCACAGAAATACTGAGAGTAAAGGTGATAAAATGTGTAATAGTACTCTAAAATGGTTCAAAAAAGAATACTATAGGCAAAACATTAAAAACCGGTGAACATGGAGAAAGAGTATAAAAGAAATTATTCCCATTATTTTTAAGCTTTTCAGTAAATCTGAAATTATTTCAAAGTTTAAAATGTATGGTTATCAATTAAAACAGAAATCTTCAAAAACATAAGGCCCACTGAAATGAAATGACTAAGCCAAGGTGATACAACTAGTAGCAAAGTTAGAGTTAGAATCAAGGATTTTTAAAAAATTGGGCCAGGGATTTAGCTCAGTGTTTCCAGTGCCTGACTTGCAAGGGCAAGGTCCCTAGTTCAATTGCTGGTAACCACATACAACAATGCTGGGTGTGGAGACTTACACCCACCAGCAATCTACCACATACCACAATGTGAGGTGTGGTGGCTCACATATAATCCCAGCACTGGAAAGGCAGAAGCAGGAGGACTGCTGTGAGTTGGATGCTCACCTGGGCTACATAGTAAGCTCAAGGTGGGCCTGAACTACAAAGTGAGACCCTGTCTCCAAAAAAAACTGAGGTAAAACTCACATAAAATTAACCATTTAAAAGTGTAAAGAAAAGCTAAATAAATAAATACAAGTGTACAGAGTTGGGGTATAGCACAGTAGTAGATATGCAAGGGCCATTTGTGCACAAGGCCCTGGTTTCCATCCCTAGTATCACAAAAAGGAAAAAATAGTGTTCAATGCAGTAGCATTTAGTACAATCATTATATTGTACAACTATCAACTCTATCTAGGTCTAAGACATTTTCATTCCCCAAAGAAAAGTCATTAAGCAATTCATTTTCATATACTATATTTCCTTAATACAGTATTTTAAAAGATTATTCATGTGTAACATCTATGAATAGTTCATGTCTTTCAATGGCTGAATAATATTCCATTTGTAGATATATTGTATTCTGTTTATCCATTTATCAGTAGACTGATAACTAGATTGTCCCACTTTTCATCATTTGTGACTAGAAATTCTATAAACATCCATGTTTTGGGCATATATCTCAGTGAAACTGCTGAGTCACATGTAACTTCGGAGGAACTGCCAAATTGTTTTCCTCATGGCGGTGTATCAATTTATGTAGCTCATTTTCTATACTCTCATCAGACTTGTTTGTCACTTTTTAAAATTATAGAGAAGTAGGTATGAAGTGATATGTCACTATTTCTTCTTTTTGCAGCTCTGAGGATTAAGTTCAGGGCTTCTGAAATGAGCTACACTCCTAGCCCTTTCAAATTTTATTTTTCGTTCTGAGACAAGGTCTCACTAAGCTGCTAAATCGACCAGGCTGGGCTTCAACTTGGTGATCCTCCTTTCTCAGCCTCCCAGAGTGCTGGAGTTACAGTTAAGCCTTTCTTTCTAACTTTCTTAAACTTTCTGATTACCTTTCTTCTTGTGTTTCATGTCTTCCTCTTTGTCTCTTTTGGGAGCTAATCCCAGGACCTTAAAAAGTGCCATGCAGGGCCGGGATTTAGCTCAGTGGTTTCGGCACCTGTCTTGCAAGTGCAAGGACCCGGGTTCAATCCCCAAAAACCACATACAATACTGGGCGTGGAGACTCACACCCAGCAGCAACCAGTACCACATACCACAGTGCCTGTGTGGTGGTTCACGCCTGTAATCCCAGCACTTGGGAGGCAAAGGCAGGAGGATTGCTGTGATGTGAGTTGGAAGCTGAGCTCAGGGCCAGCCTGAACCACAAAAAGCAGGACCCTGTCTCAAAAAAAAAAAAAAAGTGCCATGCAACTATGCTACCAGGGAGTTACACCCCCAGGCTCTCCCTGAAGTTTTGATTTACACTGCATTTTCCTAATAACTAGAGGTGCTCAGTACCTTCATGTGCTTGTTGACATCTGCCTCTCTTTGAAGGTTGTTCTTTTTTGCAGTACTGACAACTGAACCTAGAGGCTTGCATATGCTAGGAAAATACTCTACCACTCTGACCCCTTTTAAATTGTGTTGTCTTTTTTTTGCCATTGAGTTTGAGAGTAAGAATAATCCAGTAGCTAATCTAATGCTTCTTAAAGTAAGCAAACATGAAGAAATATTAAAAAAAACTTAAATTACATAAAAATATGTACTCAAATATTTTAAACTTAACTTTGTAGTATGGAAAATTTTAAACATATACAAAAATAGAGACACCATGTATCTATAATACAGTTGTTGTCAGAAAGATTTCATTTACTTTTTATTTACTTCTCTAGTTTTGGCTGGAGTCATGTTTTAAAATTTTTGGCTGTAGTATTTTGAAATTAAGTCCCATAATAAGCCTGATACTTTATCCTTAAATAGTTTAGAATCTAACAGGTAAAACTTAAAAAGTTTAATGAGGTTATTATTATATCTAACAAAAGTAATATATACATTTTTTAAATATAATCTAGTAGGCACCGAGGCTATGTTCTATTTTTCCTATTGTCTAAAAAATGCCTTCTCATAGTTGGTGTAAGTATGAAAATAAAGTCTATTACATTGTTTCTTTTCTTTTTTTGAGAGAGGGTATCAATTTGAAGCTCAGGATGGCCCTAAGCTCACTATGTAGCCCAAACAAGCCTCAAACTCAAAGCACTTCTGCCTCTGCCTCCTGAGTGCTGGAACTGTAGACATGAGCCACCACACCCAGCACTGTGATGTGTAGTACTGATTGCGCTGAGCAAGAGCCACCTCACCCAGCATTATGAACAACTCTGGACCTTGTGTTTGCAAGGTAGGCTCTGGAACCACTGAGGATCCCAGTCTACACATTATCTCTTGTTTATAAATCTTTAGGCTTTTGTTTTGTTTTGTTTGTTGAGCAGAGTCTTGCAATGTAGTTCAGGCTGGCCTTGAACTCACTATGTAGACCAGGCTGACTTCTGCCTCGTGGCAATCCTTTTGCCTCAGCCTTCCAAGTGCAAGGATCATAGGCATTTGCCACTATGCTCAGCCTACTCTGCTTTTTGACACAGATTTTACAAGTAGTCCAAGCTGTCCTTGAATTTGCTATGTAGTACAGGCTAAGGATCAAAGCCAGGGCCTTATGCAAATTATACAAGCATGCTATCACCAAGCCATATCACCAGCCCAGGAGAAAGTTTTTAAAAAGAACATAGGTAGTACTAACCATAAAAGAATCATCCTCTGGTAATTGTTTTTTTCAGTTAATTTTTATATTTCCCAAGTTCTAAAAAGTCAAGTTTTTTTCCCCCTAGACAGAAAAAAAAAGGTTGACCTTTCCTTTGCTTGTTATCACTTACATAGTATTACATCTCTTTCTAGCTCAGACTTCTATTTTTAAAAGCTCTATCTATGTAACCCACCTTAGTGATTACTCAGAATTAAAAGAGAAATTTTGTTCTATAACATCAAGGTACTATATGTAATACAGATTCTAACTAACAGAAGAAATTCATCTCTAACTGTCTCCAGATATGTATGTATAAATATGAGATGATTCTCAGGATTTTTACTTAGCTGTAGAAACTGATATCTCAGGCCCTAACAACCAATAACAAAGCCGAGATGGTGATCTATCTTACCTGGCCCTAGAAATTGGCATCCTCGGGCCCTGACAGCAGCCCATAGATTGGCAGATAACTGTTGAGGATTCTGGTGCTGTAGTATCAGTTCTGTTACAGTTCTTTCTCCAAGTGAACGGGCTGCTCGCATGGCTCTGACTCGACCTTCTTCCTCCACCAGCTGACAGTTCACAAGTGTCACCAGTTTCCTTTGCATTGGACGGCTCAGTGCGCTCTGGTTCAAACTAGCTACGCCTTTAAGGGAAATAAAAGGAACTAAACATTTTTCCATAAAAAAGATACTTTTACTGACAGCATTTAACATTAAGTCACTAACAATGATGACTATGTCTCTGTTTATTAGCATTAAGGAGCTAATTTCTGTGACATTAGATTTTATTTAGACATCTTGATTTCGGGGTTATACGTTCCAAACACAACTTTTGAAAGTATTTAGTCTTCTATCTTTACTAAAGCAACTAATGGAAAAGTTAAAGGTGAAAGAATGAAAATTTTAACTTAAAAGTATTAATAAGTTATAATTTTTAAAACTGTACACAAAACATTAGTAATTACTGCTTACTGGTGGAATCTCACATCCTACTTATTTGAGCCTATTCTAGCAAAACTTCTCATTCAAATATCAATTTTCCTACTTTGATTACTTCTATTAGCATACAATAAGTACATTATTTCATCCAATCTAAAAATAAATAAGATTTATTGATTCTTCTTTCTCTACCAGCAGTATTTCATTTCTTTACCAATTACCCCATGCTTTTCTATACTATTTCTAACTTCTTGCTCCACAATCTCTAATTTCTAGTCTAAATAAATTCTTACTACCATTTCTTAATCAAAACTGCTCTTATCGGGATAAATATCTCTAATTTGCTAATGCTATAGTTAATTCTGTATTATCTTATTTGACCTTTCAGTAGCAATCAACACAGACGATATTCTTCACTCCTTTAAATATTTCATTTGGCTTCATAACACTCCATTCTCTTGCATTCCTTCCTAGTTTATTTTTTCTAGTCTTTACTGCTCATTTCATCGTTTTTCTCTGCCCTTTTAATGCTGAAAGGACTTAGGACTCACTATATTTCTCTTTTTTAAACTCACGGGTTAAGTGATCTCGTCCACTCTCAATATGTTAAAATACCATCAATATGGCAATGACATACACTTACAGCTCACAGACCTCATCCAGTAACACAAAACTCATATATTCACTGTTCAATAGCATCTAAGTGAATATTAAAAACCTCCAACTACTATGACCAAATTGAACTCAGTGTACTAATCTAAACTGTTTACTTCTCACCAGCTCTACTACTACCCTTTCCCTAAGAGCCTCATATCTTATTATCATGGTTCTACTCTTGCTTTCTACACAGAATTCTCAACAGAAGTAGCCAAAGCGATCCCTTTAATTAGTAAGATCATGCTACTGATCTATTCAAAATCTAGCAATGACGCCCCAGTATTATACAGAATAACAGCTCAAGACTTTAACTGGCCTGAAAGTCTATTTATTACTTGACATTCTCATTTCATTTACTCTTATACTGCTCTCCTCTTCACATTTCTTTAGGCATTCTCTCCTCTTTCTTTTCCTTCAAGATACTAAGCATGTGTGGGATGCTGCACTGGCTAGTCCCTCTGTCTGAAACACTTCTTCCTCAGAACATATGTGATTAAGTATTTTACCGCTTCACTCCATTTCACCCTAATCTGGCTTATACCAAACACTTTTTAGAAATTGCAAGCCAGTCTTCTCCCCTCACCATGACATTTTTGATTCCTCTTACAGTACAGTTTTTATGCCAATTATAGATGTATTAAATAATCTTGCTTTTTTATTATACTAATCACTTCTTAGTATATCTAACATGTAAATGTTATGCCTGAGGGCAGGTGTATTTTTTCATTTACCTAGCTAAAGTATCTCAAGCACCAAAATACTACTTAGTCTATACTTTTATCACACACAAAATAAAATATTTGATTAATTCAATAATTATTATATCTCTAATGTGCTAGTCACTAGGTATGAAGTGATAAATTCCTTTTGTTACAGCAGTTAAAACAGTTTATTATACTTGTACATCTATCTTCCCCTATAGACTGGGATCCATGATATCAGGGATGACAATCATTGTAAATGCTCCACATTTATGCTAATTCCTACTCACCATTAAAAATGTTTGTGAACATACCTTTACCTCCACTTAGTGGTTTTAAGTAGAGTGCCAAATCTTCAACACATTTTTTTGCAACCTCATAGTGTTTATTCTCACCTAGACTACTTAATTTTATTGACTGATGATCTGGTACCTAAAAAATAGAAAAATTATACTAATACATTCATCTACCTCAAGCAACTGTTACTATCATACTTCATAATAATCTTGGTCAGTGTAAAATTCTAACACAGAGATAATATGTCAAAGCCAATAACTTCAATAAGCTGCTTTCCAAAAACCAAGGATATCATAGTTAACAGCAGAGGACTTGAGGAAAAAAAAAAAAAAAAACGGAAAAAAGAAGTAGGTAGTTAACAGAAATGTACCAATGCCAATTTCTTGGGGGTAGGTAACTGTTTTATAAGTAGAAAAGATATTAACATCAGAGAAAACTACTAAACTACTGAACTCTACTATTTTTTGTAGTGAAAATGTACTTCAAGATGAAAAATAAGAAACAAAGATGGATTTTTTTTTACCCTTCAGAGCATTTAGCACCTCTTGTTATATTCTTTACTTCCTAGGTTTATAATTTATGATCATCTCTCCTTTAATAAATATAAGCATCACAAGACAACATTCCCAATCAAAAGTCAAAACATGGGGAGCTAGATATGTAGCTCAGTGGTTAAGTAGCTGCCTAAGATGTGAGAGGCACTGGGTTTTATCCCGAGAAAACACACACACACACACACACACACACACGAGCAAAAAACCTGTATGAGTATCATAGCTCTGGTACTTCTATAAGTGATCCTGAGAAAGTATGTGACTATTATACATCATAATTGCCCTACCTGTAAATGAAGATAAATATCTATATTTCATGCCATTTTGAAAGTTCAGTTTAATTCAAACCGTATTGGTATTTCTAAGTGCCCACCATGTAGCAGGAAAAGTCTTAGGCACTAGGAACTCCTAGTCTTTGGCACAATGTCCTGAGTTCAATCTCTCGTACCATACACACACACAAAAGAGGCACTTCGATTTCAGGATCTCTAATTGATTATAAATACTGAAAATAGATTTTGTGGGATTTTTTTTTTTTTTTTTAGGTTTTTTTGAGACAGGATCTCGCTCTGTAGTTCAGGCTGGCCCTGAGCTCTGCCTCAAACTCACATCACAGCAATCCTCCTGCCTCTGCCTCCCGAGTGCTGAGATTATAGGCGTGAGCCACCACGCCCGGCACTGCGGTATGTGGGGCTCATTGCTGCTGGGTGTGAGTCTTCACACCCAGTATTGTATGTGGTGACTGGGGATCGAACCTGGGTCCTACGCTTGCAAGACAGGCACTGGAACCACTGAGCTAAATCCCTGGCCCTAGATTTTGTGCTTTAAAAGGAAAACTTTAAAAATCAAGACACTAAAGGAAGGGCCGGGAATTTTGCTGTGGTTCCAGAGCCTGCCTTGCAAGTACAAGGACCCCAGTAACCACATACAACAATGCCAGGCATTGGAGACTCATGCCCACAAGCAATCAGAACCAGATACTGGGCATGATGGCTCATGCCTGTAATCTGAGCACTTGTTAGGCAGAGGCAAGAGGATTGCTGTGAGTTCAAGGCTGAGCTCAGGGCCAGCCTGAACTATATAAGTGAAACCTTGACTCAAAAAAAAAAAAAAAAAAAAAGTTAGTAAGGGAAGAAATGAAGTGTTTCAGTTCTTTTAATTTTCCAGCAAGTCAAAAAGATTTAAATAAATATATCAGAAAAATTCTGATTTTCTTGCATTAATATGTGTATGGTGTACAAATTTTCACCTTTTTCCTCCTCTGTAAAACTGAAACACCTATATGATAAGCTATACTAGAAAATAAAGATGTTGAAATTTACTATCATATGTAACATGGAGTAGGTCCTCATTAAATGAAAATTATAATAAAGCTAGGGTCTTTCTCTTTAAAACAGTGATAACACCAAATATTCACTGTACAGCACAAGAAACTGAAGAATTTATTAGTGACATTCTGATAACTGGTTTTAGATCCCTAAATAGAATTTATTTTTTCATTTATAATATTACTATCTTAGTACTCTTCTTATATTCAACAAGACAAAATACTAGATATCCAAAGTTAAAGGGGGAAGGCTGGGGATTTAGCTCAGTGGTTCCGGCACCTGTCTTGCAAGCACAAGGACCCAGGTTCGATCCCCGGTAACTACATACAATACTGGACGTGGAGACTCACTCCCAGCAGCAACCAGTACCACATACCACAGTGCCAGGCGGGTGGCTCCCGCCTGTCATCCCAGCACTTGGGAGGCAGAGGCAGGAGGACTGCTGTGATGTGAGTTTGAGGCTGAGCTCAGTGCCAGTCTGAACTACAAAGCGACACCCTGTCTCAAAAAATCTAAAAATTTAGCTCACAGCTTACAGTGCTTTCAGTCCATAATCAGGTGGGTCCAAGGGACATTAGTGTGGCAGACAACACATTGCAAAGAAGAAACAGTTCATGGCAGGCAGAAGGAAGGTAGCAAGCAAGCAAGAGATAAAACAAGCCTTTGTCCCGTATACTGTATCTAGGCTACTGGAATTAGAGTGATGCCAAATCAATCAGTGGACCCACTTAGTAATCACCCACTCTTTACTATAACACCTTTAATCCTAGCTTTGCATTATATTCAGCTACATCTAAAAAAGGCCCACATTTGACTGCATGAAGCTCTGGGGGGTCCTCTAGACACAAATCATAACAATCATCCTAAATGAACTGGAGCCAAAAAGAAAATAAAAAATATCTCCATCTGAGATATTTAGTAGATTGATTTCTCATACAAATTTGTTTATATTTTTTTATTTTATATAATGACTATTTACATATGTGTGTATAAAAATGTTTTCCAAAACAAAAGCAAACAATCAAAGGTTTCATCCATCAAAACTACTTATATCCATAAATTCTAACCTTTGTACTGAGGACAAAAAGAATTACATTATCTACTATGGAATTTATAGTTTTAACCTAAGAATTTATGACATTATTTTTAAAAAAGTTTTTAAAAATATAATTATGAAAAGCAGGTACACCACTTTATCTATCTATCTATCTTTATATCTATCAATCACAAAGCTGGGGATAGAATCCAGGTCCTGGCACATGCTAGAGAAACACAACAACATTCACTTTTTAATTCTAAATTACCACTAACCATATTTTGTACTTCTAAATTAACAAAAGTGGATAATTATTATTGATAGTAAATGAGTAAAACTTTGAATACTTACCTGGGCTCCAACTAACTGGAGAAGTGCAAAGTTGACAGGAAGCACATCAATGTCCGTGTTGATGGCAGTCTGGTCAAAAGGACAAGCTTTTCGGTGAAGTTTATTTAAGCAGGTCTTGCAAACAGTGTGTGAACAACCTAAACTGATGGGTTTGTGCACATTCTCATCAAATTCATTATAGCAGATTGGACAGGACAGAAATTCTGTCCATTGAGCTGCCTGTACAGGCATTGTGGAAGCTGGATGCTCGGGTTAGCAGTCTAGCAGATCATTATTTTGCTGTGTAGTGTTTTGTAAGCTGGAAATGGACAAAAGTTAGAATTAACTACATATGCATTAATCACCTTTCAAGAACTAACTGCAAGTCATCTACCATAACTTCAGAATCTGAGACACTTCTGAACATTCTGAATATTCTTCAGATTTCTTTTTAAAAACCTATTTGCTGAATTAATTCCTGAGAATTTGCCCAGAAACAATAAATTAATGGTGTTCCTTTCAACTACTTTATATTATTGGTTACTCATCAAAGCTTTTATCTGTTTTTCTCTTAGTGACCATAAAAAATAAACCGACTAATTTTACATTCCATTTTTAGGAACAAATTAGTTTGCTGGGGTTTTTTTTTGTGTCTTTAGTATTTCTCTTGGATAAATACAAATTAAAACATATTAAGATATAGCTTAAGAGTTAGTGAGGCTGGGAACCTATTGGTTATAACAATAATCATGTGTGAAAAAGATAGCCTTGCTACCTGAAAAGGGATCCTGGCCAGAACTTGACTTGTACGCACTAATTAAGGGACTGAAAATAATCAACATATAAGATTATGACAACAGGGTTGGTTGTCTATAAATGAAAGATAAATGTTAACATAAAATAAAATGTCTAAAAATTTTTTATAGTTCATTATAGTAATTTTGAGAAAACTGGATCTATTAATTGCTAAATAGAACCAAAATCTGTCAGGTCCAATAGGGAAAGTATAGAAAAATAAAACATTTTCATCTAATCATTCCAAGCAGAAGCAAAGCAAAATAGGAATTTCTATCTTTGTTAGGATTATATTTTGGGGAAAACTATGCATGCATATGCTTAACATTGAAAATAACTAAATTTTATTTCTAAAATTAAAATTTTTATTTCATAGTTATTAGTAAAGTATTAGATTATCCAAACTATACTAACTTGAACACTTAAAATTTCACAAATTTGTTGTATTTTCTAATTCATAACTTATGTAAGTCTGACAGAGCTCTGTAGTGAACAACAACAACAAAAAATCTAGGTAGTTAGGGCAATTAAACAGCCAATACTTTATTTACCTGGAATGGTTACCAAAGCAAATACAGTAGTTAGAAAGGAAATCTTAAAATATAGTCAGATCCAAGAGATAAAAATATATAACAAAGCATTCACTGATATGCGACCCCCCCAAAAAATCGTTTTATCCTTCATTGTGCTTTTATGTTCACAAAAACCAAGATTAAAAAAATGGTACAGATGTATTAAAGGGTTGGTATATAAAATGTACTGGACACAAACTTTTTCTTAGACAACTCTAATGTAAAGTCTCCATTATTTTTAGTCAAATCTGGCAAGTTATAATTTGTTTTCAAACTCTGTTTTTCACATTGCCACACTGACTAAAGGCATTAATCTGAAAACCAGTTGGTTTGCTTCCACTTTAGTGAAGTATTATGTAGATGAACAAATTACTCCATAAAACTGTTTAACATATTAATATGGTTTCCTAGGTTGCAGAATTATACAAGGAAAACTTGCGAATGTAAGCAAGAATTAATTTTATATTAAATCTACTACTTAGAATCCTAAATTAGATAACTTGGATTGACATAATTGTTTTACTTGCTCGTGTTTATTTTACAGTTAGGATATCACAGGCCACGAGGTAACAGGAAACACAAAAAGCAAATAAATACCTTTCCTTCATCCAGTGTTTCAAACGATAGTATTTCAGAATCTACTTGATATAACCCTTACATGCATGTGATTTTAGAAATAAGAACACCTAAGCTTTTTAAGGTAACGCTGAGAAGTTTAACTTCTACCATAAATTGAACAATTAAAAAAAAAAACTTCTAACGAAAATTTGGCAATAACTTTGTCAAACTGTTCCCACTGTTTTATGTAGTTTTCTAAGAGCAAAATCACAAACTTTCCTTATCAATGAGACATACTGTTCTGATATTTTTTTTTTTTTTTTGAGACAGGGTCTCACTTTGTAGTTCAGACTGGCCCTGAGCTCAGCCTCAAACTCACATCACAGCAATACTCCTGCCTCTGCCTCCCGAGTGCTGAGATTACAGGCATGAGCCACCACGCCCGGCACTCATACTGTTCTGATTTTTTAAATATCTTTCTTCAGTATTTTTTTAAAATTTAAATCTTTATTGGTACATTATGAATACCCATCATCACATTCAACATTGAGAGTTTGTACGAGAATATGGCATGACTTTTCATTTTTTTCCCTTCACCCCTGCCCTGCAACTCCCTACTCCCTATACGCATAATCTGTTTTCTTTTTTCTTTATTACTGTCACATTCTTTTTCCCCTCATTATTTCCCCCTCACTCTCTTTCTTTTAAATATTTTCTATTTTTTCAGTATTTTAATCAGTAAGTTCTAGTTTCCTTAGGATATAAAATTTTATCCACGAGAAAATTTTATGTGATTTATAAAATGTTTAATGACAAAACTGAACTTTCATTTCTAAAAAACAAAACAAAACAAAACAAAAAACAGGGCCAGGGATTTAGCTCAGTGCCACATACAGTACTGGGTGTGAAGACTCACTTGCCCAGCAGCAATCAGCACCACATACCACAGTACCAGGCATGGTGGCTCACGCCTGTAATCCCAGCACTTGGGAGGCAGAGGCAGGAGGATTGCTGTGATGTGAGTTTGAGGCTAAGCTCAGGGCCAGTCTGAACTACAAAGTAAGACCCTGTCTCAAAAAGAAAAAGTACAAACTCACCTAGAAAAAACTAGAAGATACAGTCCCTCTATTGCTCAGGATGACCTGAAACATGCCATCCTCCTTCTTCAATCTCCAAAGTAGCTGTAATTATGGCTTTATGCCACCCTACCCAGCTTAGAAAATATTTCTGTATCTTCCAAAAATGACAGATTTCCTATTATCTTTATAATGTATTTTGAGAAGATATATATAAATGAATAATGAAGAGCTAAGAACATACAAATTTATAAACTTCTAGTCTTAAGTACTTTATGATTTGATGGATGAAAGTCTAAATCAGTTGTAGTTCACACTGCATATTCACCCTAAAGAGACTCTCAGAACATTTCAAGTTGAGATAAAATGCTCTAAAAAGCCCACAACTCTCAGAATTTACAGGGATTAAGAAAAACTTTCCAAATTTTGTATTAACTAACTTTAGTTGCTAATTTCTAAAGCTGAAAAAAAACAAGACACAGCACAGAAGTAAGAAATATTAAATTATCAAAGCCAGCCTGGGCTACATAGTGTGTCCAAGGCCAATCAGAGCAGCATAGCAAGAGTCTGTCTCAAAAAAACAAAAAAAACCAAACTAAATTAGAGGTAGAACCCTACAAAGATCTTCACTCAAGTAATTGTCTGAACTATAAGTTCCTTGTGATGAGTGGTAGCTCATAAAACAGGAAGAGTAACAGACATCTGTCATATGAAATAACAAAACCGCTTTATTAAGAGTTAACTGCAAACCAGCTACACTTTCATTTTCTGTTACTAGTCCACCATGTTATACAGCAAGTTCAGGATCAGAAGTTTCTGTTTTTTACTGTTGAGTGTATATATACAAAGTAACTTACAATTTTTTATAAAAAATAAACATTTGGGCTGTTTATTAATTAAAACAATCATTGTTTTGATTCTAGATTACCCATATGATGGCTATACATTACTGAAATGAATTGTAATAGTACTTCTCGAATCAGAAAACTTAAAAATAGTGATTAGCTTTGGATTTAAGTACAACTTAAATCTTTAAAAAGTAAGCAAGTAATTTTCAAAGCAAATAATTAGTAAACTCTAACAGTATCAAACTTCAGAAGGACTGGAAAAAAAGGACTTGAATTATAATGTTTATATGTGACTTAAGAGATACAGTATATAAGACTCAAGTTTTCTATCTTAAATTAGTTGTGAGATGAACTCAATTTTTTTTTTTTTTTGAGACAGGGTCTCACTTTTGTAATTCAGGCTGGTCCTGAGCTCAGCCTCGAACTCACGGCAATCCTCCTGCATCTGTCTCCCAAGTGCTGGGATTACAGGCATGAGCCACCATGCCTTGTACTGCGGTATGTGGTTCTGATTGCTGGCAGGCATGAGCATCCACGCCCCACATTGTTGTATTGGTTATTGGATCAAATTCAGGGCCCTTGCACTTACAGGCACCTGGAACCATGGAGCTAAATCCCCAGCCCATGAACTCAATTTTTAAAATACTCATGATACAGCTGGGTGTGGTGGCACATGCCTGTATACTCAGCACTCAGGAGACAGAAGCAGGAGGGAATCTTTGAATTAGAGGCCAGCCTGGGGAATATTGTATGTTAAAGGCTAGTCTGAACTACATAGTAAGGTCCTGTCTCAAAAAAATAAAAGAGGGCCAGGGATTTAGACTTAGCTCAGTGCTTTTGGGGCCTGCCTTGCAAGTGAAAGGCCATGGGTTTGGTCCCCGGTAACCACATACAATATGCAGGGCATGGTGACTCATGCCCACCAGCAGTCACTACCTCTACCACAATGCTGGGTATAGTGGGCTCATGCCTGTAATCCCAGCACTCAGGAGGCAGAGGCAGGATTGCTGAGTTCAAGGCTAAATTCAGGACCAGCCTGAACTACAAAAGCGAGACCCTATCTCAAAAAACTAAAAACAAACAAGCACAACTTTCAATGCATTATAATAGTGAAATTAGGTAAGTTTCTACTGTAATACAACAAACTTATGCTTCTTTAGGAATAGTTTTCAGTTGAATACTTATTTTCGAGACAGAATGTAATTATTTGTTTCTGCCTATCATAATGACCATCAGACATTAGACTTTTCTTATTATTTTTGATGACTCTGATTGTAACAGGATATTGTGTTGAGAAATTTTCAATTTTGTTATTTATCAGGGTGCTGGGGTCCAAACTGAGAGCCTCACACATGCTAAGTAAGTGCTCTCCCACTTATCCACATCCTCAGTCCTGTAGGTGTACTTTTAATTAATTTCTTTCTTAGAATAGTGCTGGTTCTAGAACAGCAAAATCCAGTAAAAATAGAGTGCCAGGGGTTGAGAATGAAACAGTACACATTCAGCATGCTCAAGATCCTGGGTTCAATCCCTGGCACTACAAAATTTTAAAAATGGTAATTAAAAATTGTTTGGCAGTCACGTTTTAAAAAATAAGTTAATTTTAATAATATATTTTATTTAATTCAACTTATCCAAAATTTTCTCAACTTGTAGTCAATGTAAAAAGAACTAAAATACTAAAGAGAATTATATGTTAAGTATCTGAAAGTTGGTGTATTTTATACTTACAAGACATCTAAAGTCTTATTAGCTCCATATGAAGAACTCACCACACATGGCTAACAACTATTACTAAATAGTAGTCCTTCAGATTACTAAAGACTATAAAGTAACACTCAAAACTAACTTTTGTTTAGAATTTTAAAGTAAAAGACACACTTGAGGGCTTTCGAAAACTGATCACAAAGATGCAGCACACAACATTCATGAGTCTGGGTGCAAAATATCAATTTGTTTTTAATTTTCAGTACCTTTATCCCACATGCTTCCTTTTTCCATCACCAGGGAAGTGAAACTGCAGTCACTAGTCCAACCAAGATGATAAGCAAGTACTCATTAAGAACATGCTGTGAGTTTATTTAGCATTTTTAGCTATCATATACAATTCAGAAGTTCTATTATAGAATACAAAATCCAGGGTGTAAGAAAAATGCTTTTTCAATTGGAAGACAGCAAATTACAAAAGCAAAAAATGAATTAATAAAAATACATTAACAAGTAACACCAGGTCTACTCACATGTTAGGTTAATACAACCATAACAAACTCAAAGGATCCAATAATGAACATATCTGCAATGAGTTACTCAAAGAATAGAAGCCTGTTTGAATTATACCATCTGCTTTTTCTAAATATGACTGGAATATATGTTTAACATTTTGTCCTAGCAATTTTCCAAACTGTACAATTTGGAAAACATGCAAGTCTAAATTAACAAAACTGCCAATATTGAAAAAAAAAGTCTTTAACAGAATGTGATGGCCTCTATCTCTTCAAGATTTGGAATGTGGAAGTAAACAACTTAAATTAGGGATGTAAAATTAGAACACTGGTTTAGTTTTTTTAACCAGGTAAAAAAAAAGTTTTTAAAAAAGAATTTATGAACTATTAGTGATTTGAAAAGCCTTCACTAAGTCTGTACTTATTTAACCATAAAATGGCTGCACTGACTAAAACATTTTTTTTTTTGGAGTAATCGTGTTGCTCTGGTGTTACAACCTAGGCTTTCTTAAGTGAATCAAAAGTTCCTATTAGAACTTAAAAAGTGTGACTAACACAAAAATAGGAATAAGACTTATCTCAGGATACATTCTAATCACAGTGGAAGGGTGAATAAAATCTGCAAAGAAGGAACCTAGGTAAGTGGCCTTACCAAGGAATTAAAAAAGAGAACCCAGGTGGGCTTTATGAAAATAGGTTGAAAATCACTGCAGTAAATCTTCTTTATGTTAGTGATTACTTGAGACTATTTTGGTGTGAAGGTTCTATCTGTCGGTATCTTAAAACTCTGGTGACCTGATGGATGGAAATGACAGCTACCCTCATCCCCTTTCCTGAAAGCTAGAAAGAGAAAAGTAGAGCTGTTTTTCTGAGAAACAAAGATGCTTTCTACCATTCTTCTAAGATGGTGGAAGAGTCTCCTCAAGAGGCTTCCCCAAGAGGGGTAAAAACAAAAAGAAAGAAGGAAAGATGAAAAGCGTAACAGAATTTCCCGGCTGCGTTCATGCCACTGCTTCTAGTCACATACCCGGTGTAACCACTCTGGTCCGGCCATCTCCCTTCAGGGAGGTTAAGCCCTCCCGGGGCATTGTTTGGCCAGGGTCCCTATTTACACCACTCAGATCGCTTCCACCATCCCAGAGTTAGTGTCTCGGGAAGCCCCAAGCAGAGAGGAAAAGCTAGGAGGGGACTTGATTTCGAGAACCCCTTCCAAAGCCTCTCTTATTACCTAGGAGGAAAGGGTGAAGGAAGCCTGGCCTTTGCTTGGGTGGGTTCCTCAATGGTCAGAGGCGTCCCCTGGGGCAGGGCCCAAAGAAGGTGGCCATTGGAGCTGGTCGCTCCGCAACGAAAAAGCCCTACCGGAGAGAGGGGCCTCTTCAGGCCCGGAGTTCGGTCCGAGCGTCAGGTGCGGCCCCCAGTTCCCAACCTCGGGGCACCGGCGGCGACAGCGCACAGGCCCCCAGGCTGAGACGGGTCTCCCGCCCGACCGCTGGGGACCGGGTACTGGGGCTGGGGCCCGAGCCGCATCGTGCCCGCCCCCGCCCTACCTGAGGGGGCCCGGGCGGGGTCGCTAAGGGCCGCTCCCGGGAGCCCCGCGACGGCGCGGCTCGGCGATGGAGGCGCCTCGTCTCGCCGCGGCAGAGCTCGGCGGCGGTTTCACGGCCTCAAACTCCATCGGGAGCTACAAGGACAGCCCCGCTGGCGGCGGCAAAGGCCGCGACGGGGCCTCCTCCTCCTCCCTCCGCCTCCTCCTTCTCCTCCTCCTCCTCCTCCTCTTCACCACGGAGGCGGACCTGGAGGATCCCGATTTAGTTCTCGCGAGAAGATACTGCCCACTTCGCGCGATATTACGCATGCCCGGGAGTTGGGGAGTGGAAAAGAAGCGTAGTAGTCCTGGTTCCCTAAAATGCTCTAGCGAATCCTCCCCTGTCATGTGACGAAGGAGTCCTGGAGTACTGTGGGAGATGCTGTGAGGACTAGACATGTCGAAGGGATTGACGGGAAACTCCCTGCACTCTGATCTGCGTCTTGAACCGGCTTGCTAGACACTGGTTTAAACCGGTGTCAGACTTCCACAGGAAAAGCACGTTTTCCATTTCGCAGAATCTGACAGATCTGTGTTAATCTTACTTCATTCTCTAATAAAGAAATGCTGGCCAATCCCACAGTCTTTCCACATAATCAAGTCATCTCCTGATTATAAAAACAAATTTAAAAAAACACCAAAAGGAAAGCATTTATTTGGCAGACACTTCCACCTGCCTCATCTCTTCTGAAAACACTAAGCTCTCCAAAGCTAAAGGGTCAAAATTTAATCACTAAATTGGGCATTATATCTAAAATATTTCGTGAAAATTTTTCAAAGCAAATTTTAGTATGTGTGCTGCTGAAGTGAGCGCTCAAAGTAAATTTTAAGTTAGGAATTACTCTTTTACAAATGAAAAAGACTGGGAATAGGAATTAGAGATTTAACACTTACAACCTACGATGTGCAAAATCCTGTTAGGTGCTTCGCAACTCATTTTCATCAATTTCATCTTCATGTGGCACTATCCTCGCAAGGTCTCTATATGTTTACAAATCATACATAAATTTTGTGTACTTGTCTCTCTCCCCTAGAGTATAAATTTCATGAAGGCAGGCATCTTTGTCTACGTAATTTCTAGTACAGACTCAGTAGGTATTCGTGAACTGAATAATTAAAATAGAACAGTTGTGACCTTGAAAATTCACAGATATCAGGCAAAAGACAAACGTTTTCTATTCTTCCACTTTATTATTTCTTATGTAAACATGTAAGATAGTTACATCCAAGGAAAAAGGACAAAAATTTTTCTCAACAACTACCTTTTCAAAATCTCTTATTTATGTAAATTGAGTAAAGGGGCTGAACTCAAAAGACATTACATTTTTTGGTCACAAACAACTTCAAGTTTTTTGTTTTTGTTTTTTAAGACAGGGTCTCGCTTTTGTAGTTCAGGCTGGCCCACGAGTATGTAGGCCAGGGGAGCCTAGAACTCACAGCCATCCTTCTGCCTCTGCCTCCCAAGTGCTGGGATTACAGGCGTGAGCCACCACGCCTGGCAATTTAAAGTATTTTAAATGAAAATTTTACATTTACTTTGTTATGCCAGCATCTTAAAAGATTCCATTTTTCTGAAATATTTTAGATACATCATGCAAACAGATACGCTTCTAAAGTTTTGAGATTATCCTACTTCAAATGAATAAATAATATAAATAACAACCATCACTTTTACAAAACATCATTTCCCTACACAAAAATCTCAAAGTGCTCACAAAAAATGTTACAACCATCTGACAAGGCACACATAAACATTGTTCCAACTAACCTTTTTATCAGCATTCAAGATAGAAACCAATTCCTAAAAAATCAGGTTTTTTTTTTTCTATATTTTACCCTCTTCTCTGATACCCAGCCCTCCCCTCCAATACATCATCCAAGGAAGTCAAAATAAGAGTAAGTACCTCAATCACATGTAAACTATTTCTGAAAGGGAAATATTTTCACAACTATAAATGGCCACTTGAGTCAAGGGGAAAAGGAAACTAAGCTCTAAACTATTACTGAGTTAAAAAAAAAAAAAACAACACTATGTAGAAAAGTTTTGTCTCTAATGTAGTACTCAAATAGTAACATTCACGAAGATAACAACTCTCCTCTTCTGCTTTTTGTCCCTAGGAAAAATTAAATAAAACAGAGTTTTAGACCTGGAAAGGTTTTGTAAAATGAATGAGATTGAAGTTAAATACATATAAAATGGAAAGTTCAGGACCTGCCCAAGGTCAGTAATTAGTGAGCTGGAAGTCATGAAATCAGTTTTCTCATCAAATATGAGACCTGAATTTTCGGAAAAAATTTCTCCAAGATTTAAAATTCAATGTACACTGTCTTCCACAAAAGATCACAAAAACAGTACTTAATGTTTATAATAACATGGGATTCTTCACAAAATTCTTATAAATGATACAAAGTATGTTACACTTTAAAATATATAAGAGGAACTGAGGATTTAGCCCAGTGATTCCAGCATTTGCCCTGCAAATGGAAGGTCCCTACTTTGATCCCCGGAAACCACATACCATGATGCCGGGCGTGGTGACTCACGCCTATCAGCAATCAGTACCACACACAATGTCTAGCATGGTGGCTCACACCTGTAATCAGAGCACTTGGGAGGCAGAGGCAGGAGGACTACTGTGAATTTGAGGCTTGCCTGGGCTACATAGTGAGCTCAGGGCCAGCCTGAACTACAAAAGCGAGACCCTGCCTGTTTCCAAAAATAAAATAAAATAAAATAAAGGGCACCAGGTTAAGTGAAATATGGTAGAAATTTTACATAAAGGCGAAATAAGTAGAGAAGGAATAAAGTTTTAACTTGAAAGTAACATGCATTCAGTCAGACTTCTTTACTCAAAGTAATTCCCATGTTTTAGAGGTAATCTGCCTTTGAATATATTTTTTATCTTTTCTATGTTTTTATTATATGCAGACAAGGATGTCAAGAGGCTAGGGCACAGAACACAATTTGAATTACTAAAATAATCGTAATTATAGCTTTGTTTTGGCACTTTACTGAAATATCAAAATTCTAAGGAATGGTTAAGATTTTCTGTTAACAGTGAATGTAATCTGCATTAATACATATTAAAAATTATAATAGCTAATACTAGTAGGTAATCACATTTAAACTATTCATCAGTGACAGTATATTGAAAAGTGAAAATCAAAAGAAGAATGAGCTACTGATACACATATGAATGATTCCAAAGGTATTATATGGGGTGAAAATAAGATTTCATTGGTATACACTCCAAAAAGGCAAAATTATAGTAATGAACTATTTGTAGGGCTTAGAGGTAGGTGGAATTAATTAACAAGGAACAGCTTAAAGCAGTTTTCAGAGGTGACGGAACTGTTCTGCATTTCAATTGCAATGGTGGTGCACAAATATGAACACGTGTTAAAATTCATAGACATATACACCAAAAAGGTCAACTTTACTACATAAATGAAGAAAATGAGGAACTTTAGGAAGCACACAGAACAATCATCTGATAAAGTTGGAATTTCTAGAAAATAATTTTTCATAGCTTCATGACAATGATATTATTTTAATGACCATGAAATTATTAATTCAACTGCTTAAAATATAATCAAGTAACATGGACCTAATTACTCTAAAATACATGTAATGATAAATAGCAATGAAAGTACTTTTAAAAATATTAACATTGTATGGAAATTCTATCACTAAGTGAATATGAAATATATTTTAGTTTAAAATTATAAGTACCTTAGTTCTAAACTGTAAGCACTTCAGTTTAAACCTAAAAACATTGGATAAGAGTTAAAACAAAATTGCAAATCCTATCTGTTCTTAGTGACCAATAACGGATAAGTGCTTTAAAATTTATTATTTTGGCCTGGGGATTTAGCTCAATGGTTCCAGCAGCTTCCTCACAAGTCCAAGGTCATGAGTTTGATCCCTGGTAAAAATAAACAAATAAACAAAAATTTATTTTTTCATAGCTGGATGTGGTGGCACATGCCTATAATCCTAGCATTTGGGATGCTGAGGCAGGAGGATCACTGCATATTCAAGACCACCTTGCCTCAAAAACCAAAAAAAAAAACCGCTATTTTTTGTCACCCTAATTCATTAAAGTTATTATATGGCTGAATCTAACATTAAACCCATTTACACATCAGAATCTGCAAATATTGTTAGGTCCTTCATCAATTAGAATCAAGAATATTTAAAAGAACATCATTTCGCCAGGCACGTATTTCTTTAGTATTTATACAGTATATAATTCATCCCATTCGCTTTCTTAGGCTTCCCACTTTAGTTTAGAAAAAAAAAAATATGTGTAGCTAGATCAAAAATAAAACCAAAATGTTGGGGGAAGGAATATGGTATTCCAAAGGGTACATTTCTATACAAAGTCTTGCCTAACAGAATGATACAAGATTTATATCACAAGTCCATGATTCCAATTTATAAAAGATTATGACTTTTCAGATCAGGCCTTGGTAGTTTTTCACCACTACTTCTGCCATGAACAGAAGTTAAGTGCTTTTTGAGGGCAGATTTGTGCTTGAAATCCATATCACAACAATGGCATTTGTATGGCCGATCCCCACTATGTATGTTCAAGTGGTCCTGAAGTGTGCTTTTGGCGGTGAAAGTCTTTAAGCACACAGTACACTGAAAAGGCCTAATACCCATATGCCCTCGAATGTGCCGGTTGAGATTTTTCTTCTGTGTGAATGTCTTTCCACACTGTAAGCACAGGAAGAGTTTATGCATCTTAAGGTGGCGCAGATAATTTTCAACATGGAGAAACCCTCGAGGACACCTGGGGCACTGGTGCCTCAGTGAATAATTCTCTTCAACATTCTGCATCTCGTTCACTGTACCATGATTTACATCAGTGTTCTCACAAAATAAACCCCGGCCTTGATTTCCAGGAAATTCTGCCACTCTGCTTTCGACTGTAGAATTGATCAGTGAATGCTGTGTTTCAGAGAGATACATGCTCGCTTTTGATGAAGTACAAGGCTGTGAAAACTGCTCATTTTCCACACCAGCTGTACTGATAGATTCTACATGGAGGATACAAATTTCATTGTCTTTAAAACCTATATCTACTGTAGACAGCTCTGGTGACTTCATTTCCTTCCTTTCTGATGTCAAGCTCTCTACTGTAGACTGCAGTGCATTGTTTTCTTCTTCTTTAACATGGAAGTCTATGTTTACTGGACTGTCTTCTGAAATTTCAATTATCTCGCAGTCTTTCTCAGAGTTCTCATCTTCATTTTTATTATCTGGATCAGAAGACTGACACAGGTCAGTTTGTTGGTTGTTATTTTTCATGGAAAGATCAATTTCCAGATATTTTGACAAAGCTTCTGTGCACTTTTCCACAATGTGAACCATCTGAAGATAGCTGGCAGCAGTCAGATATTTCAAAAGCTCTTTTCTTTTCACTTCTAGTGCTCCAGTATAGCAAGACAGTAATAATTTTCTGCCAACCTCTGCACTCTGCAGGATGGTGATTCTGACGTGTTTTGACTGTGTGAGTAAAAACTGATCTCTCATGAAAGTAGAGCAAGCAGCCAGTATCACCTTGTGGCCTTGGAACTCAGTGTCATTAATATAAATTGATACATCACAAAATAAATTCTGCTGTCTCAAGAGATTCATTTTCTGCAAAACCACATCTCCTTGCTGTTCGAACTGGAAGTGTAGAACATCAGACTCGGCAGCCATTGTCACAATCTAAGCAAAATACAACACAAACATTGATGTAAGGACATGGAAAATTTTCCCATGTTGTGATAATAAAAACAACTCTCCCACCCCAAACCTGAATTGGGAAAACGAAAATCTAAACCACCAGGTCATAACCCATAAAATCGTAATGCATTATTCTAAAGCTCATATATATTTTTCACATTTCTGTTACAGCATCTATTCTGTTATAGCTTCTAGGCCTGCCTCTTTGGCTAAATTGTATGAGCCTTGTAGTCAAGAACAAGTAAATTTGAATATTTACTAAGCAGAGTAATCACCAAAAGTGTCATTAACATAGTATCCTAAAAACAGAAACCTTAATGTAGTGTCTTTAACATTCTACTCCCTACCATTATTCCAGGGCCTCAGTCTTCCTTACACGGACCACTGCAATGTGTCCTACAGATCTCCTTGATCTAACATTCTACTATATTCCCAAGTTTTCTGACAGAACTAATATTTTCTATTTTGTTTTTTTCTATTCTGCTTTAGGTCTTCAATGACTTGCCTCCTCCACCGCCTAGGCAGCCTTTTCATTCTTAAAAAGATTATTTCATAATTTGGCCAGAATCCATTTTTATACCTTTCTCTCTATTTCATTTTTCATACTCCAAGCTTAGATCCTAAGGTTTTCGTCCTTGTCCTAACAAAAACCTATGCACTGCTATTACATTTGGTATTCAGCTTTTTCCCCAGGAGCTGATTTTGGCTCGTTAAGCTCAAACCAAGTAAGACTAATGTGACTCCTCCCCCCAGTCAGCAGCTCCCAGAGCACCGGGAGAAGGCTGATTCATCCGTGTTTCTTCACTTAGCACACGGGCCCACGCATTAACAAGAGGAGCGTCGGGAACATCTGTTGAACTAAAACCGGATCCCAGGTGGCCTGGAAAATCCCTACAGCTCGGTACACACGTGGTTCTTCTCGGCCCAAAGTACTATCAGCTAAGGTGCTGCGGCAACAGATTAGATACTCAGGCTGTGCCCACTTGGCCATTTCTGCCTTTTCATCAGGCTCTGCCACCTTGCAAATATTCTTCGGGATCACTTACCGACTCCCGAAATTGAGGTTGCGGCTTCCGCAGGAGCGGCAGAGGAGCCCAGGACGGAAGATGGATGTATCCTGAAGGAAACACATCCGGTGTCAACCAGTTTTATTCAGTACTGAGGCGGCCAGGGCGCCCCGGAAGAACATCCTGGGATGCTTTTTCTTTCTCATTTCCGGCATTCCTGAAATAACAGAAAGGCGCCCTAATGCGGCTTGTCGGGTTGATTCAGTCCCAGTTTCGGCACGCAAACCATTCCCTTTGTGAAGTTACTCAGTTTAAGTCAGATTCTAACGTCCAAGCTCCTGGAGGGTTCCCATAGGTATGGGGCAGGTTTTGATTGGGACCAATTGCAACTTGAAAAATGGGAAAACAAACTACAGTGGGGCTGTATATTCTCCATAGCTGATTTAGTGCTGGGCAGACCTACCACTAAGCTACCTCCCCACCAACCTCACCTCAGCGTTGGTGCTGTAATTGGACCCAAAGCCTTGCAGGGCAAAGCACTCCCTCTCACTTAAACCTGTTCCTAGAAAATCACATCCTCCCACTCGGGCCTAGCGATTTAGGCACAATGGTTACTGAGCTCTGCATTCCAGAAGTCTAGTGCTTAAAAGGCCAGAAGTATGTGTGATGAAGGGATGTCTGAACCAGTTTTTACAAGCCGTTGTGTCTAAGTCGGCAGAGTCTCATGGAAATAAACGACTCTAGTTAAATAACTGATTTCTTATTGGCCCATAATTCTAAGAGCAAAGTCAGCAGGCTTAATTAAAATGTATTTTAAAGAACGGAAACATGTCTGGATTCAAGCTCAAGAAACTGAACAAGAAGAAGGAGAGTAAGAAAGTAAACTACTGACACCAGGGTTTTAATTGTCACACTTTTATTAAGGAAACTTCCCCATAATAAGTGAAGAGGTAGTTCACAGTATGTCTAACATACAACAGATTTACAACAGCTATTCATGAGCTGAAATAAAATGTTCTGAGTTGTTTAATATTTTAGAAGCAGTGACCAGTGCCCATCTGTAGACCTTCCAGTAAAGAAACTAAAACATTACATCTGATTTACCTCAGAGCCATCTCAGATTGCAATTTTTCTATAAAGTTAAATAATAAATAACTGTGACAAAGTAAGTTTTTAAAAAACAAACTATGATAAAGAGAGTCCTCTTTTCAATTATATGGGATCCATAAAATACAAATGATGAATGACTAAAGTTTTAAAACTCTTCCTCCTACGTTCGAAAACCATGTTCCCCTTAAAATGTACTTGAAGGCCAGTGATGCAGCTCAGTGGCACCACGCCTACCTCACAAGTGAAAGGACCTGAATTCAATCCCTGGTACCATCTAAAATAAAATAAAACGTAGTTGTTTATCAGTTTGATCTCTCTGCATAGTAAACAAGCATGAATGAAAGAGAAAAGACAGGTCCCAGTTAAATTAGAAAAAAACTCACAAAAACAAAACACCTCTCCGACCAAGAAAGAGGAGCCCTCAAATTAGTGTTTTTGTACTTGCAAAAAATAAGAACTAAAAATTTTACTAATAGAATCATAAAAATGTTGACTAAGTGATCAAAAAAAGAGGCAGTTTTATTACTCCTAGTATAAAATCAAACGAGACCTTAAGCTGTGTGAGGGTAGGGACCACATCTGTCTTACCTTCATATCCTCAGTATTTAGCATAGTGCCTGGCAATAGAAGTTCCTAATGTTTCTGAAGTCCAGTGGTAGAGTACATGCCTAGCACAAAGAGGCCCTAGGTTCAACTCACAACAGTAAAAAAAAGTTTTCTGAATTACCAAAATGAATGTAGAAATTGTTTCCAACCAAAGAGACCGATTTTACTTGAACTCATGTGCTTCAGTCTTGAAATTAGTAACAAAAGCAAAGCATGAATATGACAAAGTACCCAAATTTGAAATTTTTCTGCAAAGAAATGATGTTCAGAAAAAATACTGGCTGGCTTAAGGCGTCACTGTTGCATAGACTCAGTACTCTTTGGCTGGATCATACAAAAATGACAATGCTGGAAAGCATCACTGACAGTATAATGAACAATGCTGGCATAAGGACCTATGGGTCTTATCACTGCTCCATTCTCCTATTAAATACTGAAAAGATAAGTTATACCTCAAATCACACTGACTTGCAAATGTATCAAATTATAGTTTCCTCTGGCTATATAAATAAGCCAAATTTCTGCATTAGTTATGTATGTACTCTCCTAGCTCAAAATTAAAAGCAAAAACCTGGATGGAAATGAAACGCTGTTCCAGACAAAATAAGTTTCACATTTGGATCCTTTTCACATTATTTTTGCCTTTTCCTTTCTTAACAGTCAAAAAACGAACTACTTGCATGAGGAAACTATAATATTCATCTAAAACATAACAGATAGAGGCTAGGCTATAAGGCAGTGGAAGAGTATATGTCTAGCATACCTGAGGCCCTGGGTTCAATAAAAATAGAATAAATTCAATAAATACCGATTAACAAAAGCAAGTCCCTTTGTGATGTTTTGCTGGCAAAATCCAAGTTGTCTCAGAAAGTCAGCAGGGAAACACAAAAATGAAACATAAAACCAGGGATGTTTTCACTAATTCATTGCTCTTCATCATGTTAATTAAGCCACAATGTAGTGGGAAGAGATAGAGATATTATTTCACAGTCAGTACTCTAGCTTAGCCAATCTTGACCAGGCTATTTCTTTGGGCTTTGGATATCCCAACTAATAAAATGAAGGAGGAGGAGGAGCAAATGGTCTCTAAACATTATGTACTGCACTCTAAAATTCCTATGCGTACATCTAATTCATGTTAGAACCAAATAACGCTCAAAATTTATGTCAGAAATGTGCTAAGGAAAAATAACTGTTTTGTTCTTCCATAGTGCAAAGCTAACTTCGTATTATTACCAGTCTATCTATGAGTGGCAAAGTGGAGCAGTGTACTTTTAGGGAAATAGCTGGATGCAAAAATGAAAAAAAAAAAATCTGGGTGCTTTTATGTGTTGCATTTAACTTTTTTCATCTATTTTAGAAATTAAGATACATAGGAAAGGAAAAGTCAGAGACACACTGGACAAAATTCTGACAGCTAAACTCATCTTTCTGATGGTTAAATACTAATACAAAGTTCAGAAATTCTCAAATAGCTCCTTTTTAGAGAGATCATTATTCTTTACCTCTAGAAAGTATGCCAGAAGCAATCCTGATTTCAAAAGCATCAATAAGTTACACATTGAGCACCTGGTCTCCTACTGGGACGAGCTACCTGGAAAACCTGTTGCTTAAGTGCTGTTTTATAATTGAACTCTTATACTTTGTTAATTACGGTTCTCATGGTGATCTCTATTTGTCTGTGGGCGTTTCTAAAAAGACTGGTCTATACGAACAATTCAGTGAGATGAAGTTGAGCTATGGTACTGTTGAAAATGATACAGGATAAACCAACATACTTCTTCAGAGCCAGCTCCAAGACCAATACAAACAGTAGGAAGCAGATTCCTTCATTTATCAAACATGGATGAATTATCAATAGGCAACCAGAGGGTTTTATCACATATTTAGGTCAACAGCAGTATCACCTTATATCTTAGCCTATAATGGCCAAAGAAAATTATTGTTCACTCCTCTTAGCAAGGCATTAGTGGAGAGTAGGTAATGTTATTAACCTTTTGGTACCTTTAGAATGTGCCTGGTGAAAGCCTAAACTATTGTCAATCTAAGACATAAGTCAACAGTAGGTAGACAAATGGAATTATTCCTTGAGAAAGGAAACAAGACATCACAGGATAAATAACTCAAAACAGAGCTATTTGTGGGAGAGGGTAAAAGGAAGGCAAACCATTCCAAGTGGTACGCTGCCTGATCTATTAGTGCTTTAACTTACCCCCTACCACCAACATGGAGGTTTTCAAGAAATAAAAACTAGTAACATCACTCCAAAAAAGACTCAAGACTATTGCCACACTGTCAGTCACTTCTAGCTGTGATTACACCTCAACTCAATTCACACAAGTACCATCACTCCTTAAGTTGAGGACAGCTTGGGCCAGTTTACCTGCGTCCAGGACCTGTGCTCCATCAGGCTGCGGCTGACACCCTTTAGAGTCTGTGACTGTTGTACATGCAAAAGAATCATAATCCACTGTGAGGTCTTGTACATTTCTCTCATTGGCATTATCAAAGCTGTTTTTGCCATGCAGCTGTTTAAGGTGTTTCCTCAAAACTGGCTTATGTGCAAACACCATATCACAATAATTACACTTATGGGGTTTATCTCCACTGTGAAGGTTAAGATGATCCTGTAAGGAACACTTCTGAGAAAAGGTTTTCCCACAGATTTTACACTGGAAAGGTTTAATTCCGGCATGTACACGCATGTGTCGATGAAGGTTGCCTTTCTGAGTAAAAGTCTTGCCGCAGAGTAGACACATAAAGAGTTTGTGCATTTTTAAATGGTTGGCGTAGTTCTCCAAGTGACGAAACACCCTGGTACACTTTGGGCATTGGTGATGCCACTGGAGGCCTTTGTCTACACCTCGAATATTAGGCCCAAAGACATCTTTTGAGGTCATGATGATGTTATCACTTCCTGTATAAGACAGAGCATAATTGTGGAGGTGGGTTTGTTCTATTTCACTTACTCTGTTTTCCACAGTTGAATTTATCAGGGAGTGCTGGGGCTCTGATGAATGTAAAGCAGTGGGTTCAGAAGAAATAAACTGGTTCTGATCTTTTTTACTTCTAACCTCTGATACATCCCCAATAGATTCTACCTTAACGATCTGAATATCACTGTCCTCCATATCCATACTGTCTTCCGATGGATGAATACAAGGTGAATCCTGCTTTGGGGAGCCTCTGGCATCCCCCTGCTGTTCTTTTGACTGGGGAGAAGCACTCTGCGGTTCACATCCCTCTTTACTATCCAGTGGCTGTTTTGGCTTTATAAACTTCCACAGGGCCTGTGTGCACCGTTCTACAATGTGGCTCATCTGAAGAAAACTCGCAGCAGTCAAGTAATTTACCAGTTCCATTTCAGGGAATTCCAGCACACCACTATAACAGGATAACAGCAACTGTCTCCCCACTTCAGAACTCTGTAAGATGGAGATTTTCACCTCTCTGGAATCATTCAGTAAAAACTGGTCTCTTAAGAAGGGGGAACCTGCAGCAAACACAATTTTATGTCCCTGTACCTCAATATCATCTATGAGAACTGTAACATCACAAAATTTATTCTCTTCTCTTAATTTGTTCATTTTTTGTAACATTGAATCTCCATAATTTTCAAACTTGAAGTGAAGGAGATCTGATCTTTCAGACATTTTGGCAGACCTAAAGAACAGAAATGTAAAAAGGTTGAATTTAAGGAAATTTAAACAATTAAGAACTCTGGATTTACCTTCCAAAATCACATTTGTTGTCATCTCTGTCTTGTATGCATCTAAATGAAATTGTCCTTGATAAAAGCACTGCAACAGCTTTCGAAGGCTGTTAAAAATTGCTCCTTACCACTATCAAGTGTCAATTGCACCTAAAGAGCATACACATGTAAAGGGTAAATAGCTGAGTATTCACTCAACTTTTTAAGACACTGAAGGCATGAGTAGTGCTTAAGTTGGTCAGTCACATGAGAATTCTACGCAGTTTCAAAGACAAAGTAAAACCATATAACACAAGTAAAGATGAAGTAATTCTTTTCTTTTTTTTTTTGAGACAGGGTCTCACTTTGTAGTTCAGGCTGGCCCTGAGCTCAGCCTTCAACTCACATCACAGCAATCCTCCTGACTCTGCCTTCTGAGTGCTGGGGTTACAGGCGTGAGCCACCACGCCTGGCACTGTGGTATGTGGTACTGGTTGCTGCTGGGCGTGAGTCTCCACGCCCAGTATGGTATGTGGTTACCAGGGGATCGAATCCAGGTCCTTGCGCTTGTAAAACAGGTGCCGGAACCACTGAGCTAAACCCCGGCCCCAGTAATTATTTTCCTGTCCATATTACCAAATCTATTTCTAAAACAAAACTCTTTTTTCTTTGTATTTGAAGCAACAGCATCAACAGTGCTTGGCATGTTCATTTTTGAGGAAACCCTTTTCTGTTTAAACTGATGGGCATAATGCTTGCTTTGGCAGTACATACACTAAAACTGATGGAAATGTACTTACATACGTCTTTATGCCATAAAATAAAAGCCACAAACCGAAAGGGAGAATGTTAAACCAGTTTCAAACATATCATTTTTTATCCTGTATATTGTAAACAAGCCTATATTCTCTTTTAAGGACTATTTCCTAATGTAGAACACAAAGAACTCACAAGTGGTGGAGCACAACACCTATAATCCTAGCACTGTGGAGGACTGAGGCAGGAGGATTCTAAGTTTGAGCTTAGCTGGGGTAGTCTAATGACTTAATGAAACCCCATCTCAAAATTTAAAAAAAGACTGGGGATATAGTTCAGTGTAAAGGCCATGGGTTCAATCCTCAATAACACACATATCAAAAACAAACAAACAAAACTTAATAGAGAAAAACCAGAAGGGCCATATGGTAGAATTCTGAATGAGAGGATCAATCCCTGCTAGATTCTATTCTTTCCTCTTTATCCCTATTCATCTACCATTACAGGTTATATGGAATACTAGAACTGATTCATAAATGTTTCCCTTGACTTCTAGCTTCTGTTTTCGCTAACTTAACTCACACACTACCATATCATCTTTCTAAAACAGATGTACTGGAAGGAAAGAAGGCTTGAAGGGAAGGGAGGGGAACGGAAAAAAAAGAAGCAGCAAAATATATCATGCACAGTTGCAAATTCTCTATTATGAATGTCATTAGATATCTAATATGTACCAATAAAATTTAAAAATGAAAAACAAAACACAAAGATTAAACAAAATTGCATATATAGCAAAACTCTTGTTTACATAGTACTTTTTCCTTTTTTTTTTTTTTTGAGACAGGGTCTCACTTTGTAGTTCAGGCTGGCCCTGAGCTCAGCCTCCAACTCATATCACAGCAATCCTCCTGCCTCTGCCTCCCAAGTGCTGAGATTACAGGCGTGAGCTGCCACACCTGGCACTGTGGTATGTGGTACTGATTGCTGGTGGGCGTGAGTCACCATGTCTGGCATTGATGTATGTGGTTACTGGGGACGGGGATCGAATTCAGGACCTTGAGCTTCCTAGGCAGGCACTGGGCCCACTGAGCTAAATCTCCAACACCACTTTTTCCTTTTTTTTGAGAAAGTTTCATGTTCAGATTCTATAGTTTCCAGATTTTCTTCAGATTTTGCTTCTCACATTTTTCTAAAGGGTGAATGATGAATTAGTCATGCCAAACTATTAGTTTCATTATAAAGATAGTAATTTGATAGTCTATTATTTTTTGCTTCAGTTATTTTGAGACAGGGTCTTATCATGTAGCTTAAGCTCACAGTCCTCTTCATCTTGCAATCCTCCTGCCTCAGCCTCCCAAATAACATGATTATATGTGTATACCACTATGTCTCCCTTGACATATTCTTCTTACGTACCAACCTTCTATGAGAGCAGTAGGTATGTCAGAATTTTCTTTGAGAAAAGATTCAACAATCTCAGTACATTAGTAAATTCACCTTGAATTCTATATATTCATCCCTTAGTTGAGAGTCACATGAGACAACCAGGTTCTCCTGGAATGCGAAGCTCAATATGGTAAATCTTAACTTCTGTAACACTTACTTACAGAGACTCATAGAATATCAACTCTCAATGAGAGAATCTAGGCTTTGTCTTATCTTTCAATGCCTACTACATAATATCCTTCTTTTGGATCCAGGCCTTATTCATGTTTGTGTCCTTAGTCTGGAACACACTATCTTCTAGTCAATATTGACTCCATTTTCTCTTCAGAGGCCCTTCCTTGACTGCGTCACAGTAGAAGAGTCCTCTATTATAGAATTCAAAACACTTCAGTAAGTACTTTCTCCCATCCAAACTCATAATACGCGAGGAAATGAACATTGCAATATTGAATGTCTCCATTCTGTTTATTGGAATTAATGTTAGGAACCTACATCTTCTAGGGAAAAAGCTTTTGCTTCAAATTCTACTTAATGCAACTACATTGCTTGTTCCGTTACTGATAAAATCTTCTTCTATTCGAACTGGTAAGTGTTGCTATCACTTGACCTTGTACAAAACACGGAGGTGCTTGGTTTGGAATTGAACCTATTGGATACATTCAACAGTAGTAAGAAAGAATTATTGAGAAGACTAGCACAATCACTGCAGATGCTTTACAATTTGAGGCCACCGGGCTGAGGAAAGAATTAAAATGGAAGTAAGAAGCAGGAAAAAATAACAAAAGTTATTTATAAGAACTTGGTAAGTGACTACATACAGGGAGTAAAAAAAAAAAAATGAACTGTGTCAAGATTCTAAACTAGGGAATTCAGCTGAATGTCAATGAGAGGGGAACTATTGTGGTATATATATCTTAACAACAATAAACAGAGAGTAGATGTTTTTTCCAAGACATTCGACATGATGTTCTAAATATACAGAGAACATTTAAAAGTGCATTGAAGAAGGATGTAGAAAAGTTAACGTTAGAGATAAGTATGAAATACAAAGCAAAAATCTAGAAAATACAGAGAATATTAGTAATTTAAAGAAACAGAACTATATCATCACTGGTCAGTTTCAGAAACTGTGGTAGCTTATTCATTTAGAAATAGAAAATAAACAGTCTAATTTATAATCAGAAGTTTTTTTTTTTAGGTTTTTTGAGACAGGGTCTCGCTTTTGTGGTTCAGGCTGGCCCTGAGCTCAGCCTCAAACTCACATCACAATCCTCCTGCCTCTGCCTCCCGAGTGCTGGGATGACAGGCGTGAGCCACCACACCTGGCACTGTGGTATGTGGTACTGGTTGCTGCTGGGTGTGGGTCTCCACACCCAGTATTGTTATGTGGTTACCGGGGAATCGAACCTGGGCCCTTGCGCTTACAAGACAGGCACCGGAACCACTGAGCTAACTCCCCGGCCCCTATAATCAGAAGTTTTTTAAATGACTGTTGTTTCAACTGGCCAAACACAAGTGGGATTCTTTTATTGGGCATTCTGCATGCTGGTACATGCCTGTAATCCCACTATTCGGGAGGCTGAGGCAGGAGAACTGCGGCATGTTCCAGGCAGCCTAGGCTACATGGAGAGATAAGACCAATCTTAAACTACGTAGGAAGACAATATCTCAAAAAACCAAGTACAAATAATCAAAAGAGTTCGACTGTTCTTAAGCGAGTAACAGCTGATTATGATACCCTCAGCTTAGTATTTTCCTACTTGTACTATAAAGCATTGTTTTCACCTATGACAGAACTTACCATGCTTTATACAACTACTATGAGGGACAGTGATTCCTTACTACACTAAAGATAAGCAACAACATGATTTCATTTGTTTCCTATTTATCAGTACTCAAAAAAACTTACCAACAAGAGCAGCCAAACAGATCTCAGGAAAGTGCTTACTTTGACCTATCTGCTGAACTCCAAGAATATGAGAATAATCTGCTTACGTTAGGAAGTTTTTCCTAACATGGGTCAATTTACTCTATTGTCTCCCTTTGATAAACTCTTATTTCCAGGCCACAGTTTATTCCTTATTTCCTGTCATTACTTTCTTTCTCCAATAGAGTTTTAGCTGTTTGATGGCAAGGGTGAACTGTTTGGTATACTTTACACAGCTCTTTAAACAAAACACAGCCGTGTAATGAAATCTTAATGTTTCCTATGAAATTATAGAGCTATAATATGAATGTTCTTCAATAGCAGGATATTTATGTACCCTGGGAAAAACTTGTTTCTAGGGTTTGCTTCCAAAATAGTTGTGACTGTGTAAGACCAAATTTTAAATATTTTTTTTTAAAATATCTTAAAAGATAATATGGGGCTGGGACCTAGCTAGTGGTTGAGCATGTTTTGCATGTACAAAGCCTTGCATTTAATCCCCAGCATCATACACAAAAAGAATAATATAAAAATAATGCTTATAATGGATTAGTTTTCTTGTTTTGCACAGGGGCCATGCTAATCTTCTCTGTATTGTTTCAATTTTAGTATATGTGCTGCTGAAGTGAGCAGTTTTTGTTTTGTTTAGAAACGATAGCTAATCTTTCTGAGTACTTGTTACATCCTAAGTACAGTGCTAAATGCTTTATTTAAATTGATTTATTTGACCTTGAAAATCTTTATAGGTACATATTATCCCTAATAACTTACTAAAAGTAATAGAAGTTAACAGTGTTGTTAGAATTGGATGCTGGAAATTTATTTATCAGACAACTAGGCTAGTTTGTTGTTGTTGTTCTTGCTGTTGTTTTTTGGTGTGTGTGTGTGGTACTGGGGATCAAACCCACGGCTACGTATGTGCTAGACAAGTGCTCTACAAATGAGCCACATCCCTCAGTCCTTTAAGTTTATTTTTCAAATTTTCAGATAAGCTCTTAAATTAGCCAGTCTGGCTAGAACTTGGGATCCTCCTGCCCGGCCTCCTGAATAGTTGGAATTATAGGTATGCATCACCACGAGCACTACACTTTTATCTTAAGGGTGACATCTAACTGTGTAACTGTTCACATTCCCTTACTTATACTGAGGATCACAAAGTTGAAGACCAACAGGAACTACAACGTGATTGTAGGCAACGAAAATTTATTGAGCTGTATTTACAATTTGTATACCAGTGTATTTTATTATATAAAAAAGTTTAGGCTTGAAAGCAAGTACAAATTAAGAGTCAAATTTGTGCCACATGTAGAAGACTTTAATGGTAAGTTATGTTATATATTAATCATATTTCTGATTACATTTTATGCCCTTATCCCCCCTTTCTTATCTGTTAGTATTCCATCTTTTACATATTTACTCATGTAGATAGAAATTTAATACTATCTTCAAACAAAAAAGGATAAACATGAAAATATGATTTCAGAATATTAAGTGTAAATAACTTTAACAATAATTCTTAATAGTATTCATAAAAATCACTCATATAATTCTAATTTATAGCCCTGTAACGGAAAGAAAGTAAAGAACTTCTAATGCAGAACAGAATCCTGGTCACCACGTTCTGTGTTTCCTCAGAAGGATTCCTAAATTCTCTCACCATTCTTGCCATCACTGCCATGGTTCAGGTCCTTATCATCTACTGCCTACGTCTTGATGGCAAACCTTTTAGAGCTTTCAATGCTATAAAGAGCCCACTATGGCATGGGTGCCACTGATTCGCCACCACTGGTGTAGGTTATAGAAATCAAATCTAATTACTGCCAATGACAATTTCTCAAATATCTGTGTAATAGGAATATTCTCATTTAAGGTTGCTTTCTCTGTTTATGTTCTTTGTTTACACAATTCCTTCATAATGAGTACCTAACAAACTACAGCTGAGCTACATCCCCAGTCACACTTCATTATTTCTAAATTGTTAAAAAGTAGACAAGTTACCTAACTATGCTTCTTAGTATTTTATCATTGTTTTGCTGGTCTGTTGCTTGTGGCTTCACTAAATTATATAAGGGTAAGTAAATCTGGGACTGGGAATGTGGTTCAGGGGTAAAGCACCTACCTACCTTGCATGCATAAGATGCTGGGTTTATGCCCCAATTCCTCTCCTCCAAAATAATAAATTGTTCAAAGCTCTGTCCTTGAGTTTTTGCTTTACTGTTTCAAGACTTACTTCCTTAGCCTGTCAGATTTGTCAATGTTTTATTGCCTTCTCTATGGTAAGACTTCTTAATTTCCCAATTTTTATTAACCTCCAGTTAAGCCACTCAAAATAACTATTCCAGGCTACTTTGCATCAGTTGACATGCATGACGCCCACATTCTTACACTATGTCAAACTCAGTAAGTCAAAAATTAAAATGTGGGGCCGGGGATTTAGCTCAGTGGTTCTGGTGCCTGTCTTGCAAGCGCAAGGGCTTAGGTTCCATCCTCTGATAACTACATACAATACTGGGTGTGGAGACTCACGCCCAGCAGCAATCAGTGCCACATACCCACAGTGCCAGGCGTGGTGGCTCAAGCCTGTAATCCCAGCACTTGGGAGGCAGAGGCAGGAGGATTGCTGTGATGTGAGTTTGAGGCTGAGCGCAGGGCCAGCCTGAACTACAAAGCGAGACCCTGTCTCAAACAAAAACAAAACCAACCCCCCCCCAAATGTACAAAGATGGCTTGGAAAACTCTAGAAGCAAAGAAACCTTTTAATATATTATTACTGAAACATATCAAGACAGAAATAATGTGAGCCTGAAAACAAACAATAATTATATGGATGGAGAGAAGAAATAGATTTGAGAGATGTAGCTAAGATGGAAAACAAGAAAGGAAGGACCAAAGTGACTCCAAGATACCAGGTTTGAGGGGTCATGAATCTGGCAGCAGAAGTATAGTGTTAGAAGAGTCCACATGACATCAAGAACGAAGTCATCCAGTGGACTCTACCAGCTGAATAGATTTGAGACTGAAGCTGCAGGGAAACCTGATTTTAACTGATAGAGGACGAGTGAAACCATGAGAGTGGAAGAAACAAATCCAAGTTAGCACAGAACAGAATAAGACCTAAGACAAGAAGAAATAAAGAACAACACAAGCACAAATTCCTTACTTACCATTTTCCCAACCTGGGTCTCTTTCCAAGGCTTTTCCATTTTCAATCAAAAACGCTATTTTTGCTTAAAATTTTCCTATTACTTTGACTCCTATATTGTTATTGCATGGTGAAATAGGTAAAACATGGACTCTAGAACCGTATTTCCTAGGGCTGAAACCACTTATGAGTTTAACTATTCTGCTTCAGTTTTCCTATCTACCAAAAGCAAATTATTTCATAGTTGCTCCACAAAATTAAATCAGTTAATGTTTAAAGAGTGCAAATACTTTGCACTACTTTGTGTTTTATAAAGTATGTCAATGTTTTTTTGAAACTCTTCACGTGACCTATTCTCATCCTGCTTTGAAATCAAACCAGTTGAGGTTTCTTTTTTTTTTTTTTTTTTAGGTTTTTTTGAGACAGGGTCTCGCCCTGTGGTTCAGGCTGGCCCCGAGCTCAGCCTCAAACCCACATCACAGCAATCCTCCTGCCTCTGCCTCCCGAGTGCCGGGACCACAGGCGTGAGCCACCACGCCCGGCACTGTGGCATGTGGCACTGGTTGCTGCCGGGCGTGAGTCTCCACACCCAGTATTGCCATGTGGCTACCGGGGAATCAAACCCGGGCCCCTGCACTTGCAAGACAGGCGCCGGAACCACTGAGCTAACTCCCCGGCCCCCAGTTGAGGTTTCTAATCAGTATTTCATGTATCAGTATTCATTACTCTATTAAAACTGCTTTTTAGGGCTGGGGATTTGGCTCAGTGGTTCCGGCACCTGTCTTGCAAGCGCAAGGAACCAAGTTCGATCCCTGGTAACTACATACAATATTGGGTGTGGAGACTCACGCCCAGCAGCAACCAGTACCACATACCACAGTGCCGGGCGTGGTGGCTCACGCCTGTAATCCAAGCACCTGGGAGGCAGAGGCAGGAGGATTGCTGTGATGTGAGTTTGAGGCTGAGCTCAGGGCCAGCCTGAACTACAAAGCGAAACCCTGTCTCAAAAAAAAAAAAAGACAGGCGCTGGAACCACTGAGCTAAATCCCCGGCCCAAAAAAACCCTGCTTTTCAAAAGGTCACTAATGAAGCCGAGCAAGGTAGCACATACCTGTAATACTAGCACTTGGGAGGCTGAAGCAAGAGCTCAATGAGCTCAAGGTCTCATGAGGTCAAGGTCAGCCAGGGATACAGAGTTGAAGATCAAAAGGAACTCAGTGAAATCATGAGCTCAAGCCCAGCTTCGGTCACATAGTGAGTTCAAGACTGGTCTGAAATACATACTGAGACCTTGTCTTTCTTACATCCACACACACACACATACCCCAAAAGAAAGGAAATCACTAATGATCTCTCTTTGGGGAAGGGGTTTGGTTGAGTCAGGGTCTCACCAAGGATGGCCTCGAACACAGTATGCAGCCTAAGCTGGTCTCAAACTCGAGGCAATCCTCCTGCCTCAGTTTCCCAACTCCTGGGATTACAGGTGTGTACTACCACACTTGCCTAACGATCATTTCTTAATAAATAATCTTTTTTTTCCTTTTCATTTCCCAAAGGTTTTAAATGAACTGATAAAGTGGACTCTTCAAATTTTTCTTCTCTTGAAACCTGAAGCATCTTGGTTGTGGGAACGTTGCATTCTACACTTTATCTCTTACCTCTGTTTCTACTATTATAAAGATTTCTATTAGCTCTAATACCTCTTCCTGCTTCATAAATGCAATCATTACTTTGAAAATTTCCTTCTTCCTCAATACTCCCTTCTTGATGTCATGACTTCCACCCCTATGCTGATAACTAAAACCATTACCTCTGACTGCCATACTTAGGCTGATCTGCAAGTTCTGCTCTTCCTGTTCTAAGCTGGGGAGTTGTGTGTGGCTCTCCCATTAGACTTTAACTCAATGTGTCTAAAAAATGAGTGTGTAATCTATCCTAACTTTATGTTTTATTTCTCGTTATGACATTACTATTTCTCAAATACCAAAGATCTAAAACTAGTAATTAGATTTAGTACTCTTTTCTCCTTTAATCCATCATTAGTTATGAAATTCTGACACTATTATCTAAAGCATGTGGTACTTACCTCTTTCCCAGTAACACTGTCAAAACTCTTATTTTCTCATTTTATTTTTATCTCACTACACCTATCATCTCTTTAAAATAATTTCCATTAAGAGTACCCAGCCAGGAGCAAAAGAGTCCTTATTCAACTAATAGAAATTCCTTTCCTGTAGGGTTTCTCCAAAACCAAATTATTTTTGGCAGTGCAGTTTTCTGCTTATAACTCTTCAAAAGCTATCAATCTCCTTTTCAGTATCTGGACTTCAGTGTACTTTCTCATCCTCAACTCCCAACCCAAACACTGGAGCTCTCCCGTTTCACTCAAATTTCCTCTTTTCCAGTCATTATTCTCAGTAAAACTGCAAACGTTTTTTCTACCTGAAAAGGTCTTCCACAGTTTATCGTCCCCTGAGAAGTAAAATTCAGATGTCACTTACTTTCTCAAGGCTTCCAGCAACTGCCCCTCCTCAAATACTAGGCAATTTTCTAATATATTAGTATATATAACATATATTAGATACAGAGGTATATATCATAGGAACACTTATTTGTTTATATGACTCCCAGACTTAACCCTGAAAAAAGGAGTGATACTTGACGAATAGCCAGTGACTAGCATACCGCCCATTAATACAAAAGGTGCCGCAGCCAATTACTGAATTGGGTGAAACCCCATCAAAAGGGCGATCTACTACTCAGTGATTCGGCTAGCACTGAAGGTCTTGTCTTAGGTTGGCTCCCGCGGTTCGGGGAGCTGCTCAGGGTCCCAACTCTGGTACTTTCTACAAGATGCCAGAGTCCGGGGTCCAGGCCAACGGGTAGGACCCCCGGTTAGGGTCCCAGGAGGCGGTCCTTGGGACAACCTCAAACTCCCGGCTGCAGTTACAGGGAAGGGAAAGGGGCGGGGCGCAGCGTGGGCCGGGCCAAAAGGCTCCTTAATTCCCTCGGGGCGTAGACTAGCCTTCTTAGCCTCCATCCCAGGGCAATTCTTGGCCCAAGTAGGGCCCCAGGGGGGCTCCATTTTAAGAAAACCCGCTCCCCATCACGATGCTCAGGCCACCTCCACACTTACAGACCCGGGGGAAGGCCGCCGTCAGGATCCCGCAACGCCAGGAGCTCCGGCCCCTCGGGGCTCCGGGAAGGGGGAGGGGCAGGGAACCTGAGCCAAAGGGGGACCCAACGGAACCGGAAGGGCAGCCCTGGCCGGACAAAGACAACTTCCAGGTCCCATGGTCATCTCCACCAATCGGAATGCTCGGTGGACTACGGGGGCCCGGAGAGGAACTTTTCGCGTAGTGGGCGATGCGTAGGCGGCGTGCCAGTGCTTCTTGCGGCTGGTGTCTGTGATAGCTATCCTCAAGTGTGGGAGCTCGTTAGCTTTGGTGGCTTCGGCCCATTGCTCTTCTCTAGGATCCGCTGACTCGGGCTCTCTTCTCCGCCACTCTTCTTGAGCGGGGCCTCCACCGTCAGCTTGCCTGCCTGAGCCTGAAGGGCCCTTCCGCGCTTAAAGCTTGGTAAGTCCCTCCCGCCCAGGGATGTGGACTGCCTCGCGGGAGCCAGGAATGCAGAGAGCGGTTTTTGCGCCCTTGCTTACAGGTGTTGGCATTTGGGAGAGTATTGCCTTGGGGTTCTTCCTCGTCCCTACGTATTCCTAGGACAATTTCCCGCGTCCCCCGAGCATCTGTTTACCTACAACATGCTAACCGTTCACAACTCTCACCAGCTCAGATGTCTTACCAGAGATCGAGTTATTTGTCTAAAAGAGATCTTCAATTGGCTGTTGTAGTGTTAATATACCTGTTAATTATTTCAAATTCATCTCCAGACTTACGCTCGTCACCTGTATAGTAGTTCTGTGTTGTACGGCGTTGTCCACACATAGCCCCCGACCAGAAAAGTTGAGTATTGTTCTAGGGCCCTTTTTCTTTCTTTGCCAATCCAAGTGTTTACTGAATTTTAAAATTTTTCTTGGAGGGAACTGTTTATTGTCAGATGTTTGTCAATTTAATCGTTTCTGTTAATTAAATTCTTAGCATTAAGTTCATTCACAGTGTTGTGTAACCATCACTATTAGCATTATCCAGTTTCATTCTTTTTCGTGCGGATAGCATTTTCTCAATATCGCTTGCTGGAAAAATCATTGTTCTTTCCCTGTTGAGCGGTCTTGCCACCGTTCAAATCAAATGGGAAAAAAAAAAGTATTTTCTGGGCTCTCCACAGTGCGGTCATCTGCATGTTCTTTTGCTAGAACTATATTTTAGTTACTGTTTTAAGTTTCGGAGTTGCAAAACTTGCTTCGGCTTTTTTTTTTTTTTCCACTTATGAATGTGAGAATGCATTTTTCCATTTTTTTTGGAAAAAGCTTTCGGAATACGGATTGTATCGAATATGTAGTTTTCTTTGTACATTGTTGGTGATGTAATGATTTTGTCTTCCTGTCTATGAACATGGGATATGTTTTCCTTAATTTCATCGGCATGAGTTTCTTTTGGCTTTCTAGTTTTCAGCGTGTTTAAGCCATCAAGTGTGATATTTTTCAACATTCTTTTATGATGTTTAGGTATTTCCGTTCTATTCCTAGTTCTCTAAAAGAGCACGAAAGGGTGCTGGATTCCTTCACATGCCTGTTCTGAATCATTTGGGATCCTCTTGTGCCCCGGAATCTTTTTTTTTTTTTTTTTTTTTGAGACGAGATCTCGCTTTGTAGTTCAGGCTGGTCCTGAGCTCAGCCACAAACTCACAGCAGTCCTCCTGCTTCTGCCTCCGGAGTGCTGGGATTACAGGCGTAAGCTACTACACCTGGCACTGTGGTATGTGGTACTAACTGCTGGTGGGGGTGAGTCACCACGCCTGGAATTGCTGTGTGTGGTTACTGTGATCAGACGCTGCCCTTCCAGTTGCAAGGCAGGAGCACGGATCACTGAGCTAAATCCCTGGCCTGTGCCCCCTGAATCTTTATTCTAGTACTGTGATGCATTACACTGATTCATTTCATGTTGACCCTTACTATCATGAACCCCATTTGGTCTTGGAAATAATAATCTTACTACACTTTTAGATGGGATTATTAATATTTTGTTAATTGTTTATGCGTCTATATTCATAGGGGATATTGATCTGTAATTTACTTAGGATGCATTCATCTCTTTTTGCTATCAGAGTACTGATACTTTATAGAATGTGTTAGAAAGTGTTTCATCCTATTTGATTTTTTGGCAATTTTTAGTTTTATTATGTTTTGTGTGTGTGTGTGTGTTGAGATGATTTCACTATAGTGCCCAGGCTGGCCTTCAGTTTCTCAGCTCTGATTACCCTGCCTCTATTTGTGAGTAGCTAGGTTCTAGGCACCCACTTTAGACCTGGCTTCTCTGGTTTTTCCCTGTTGTTTTTCTATTGTTATTCTCTTCCTACTGTTATTGGTTGAAGATCTTTTTTCTAATCCTTCTATGCCTCCTCCTCTTCCTCTTTCTTCCTTTTTTCCTCCTTTCTTTTCTTTTTTGAAGTAGTGAGGATTGAGCCCAGGGCTCTTATGTATACTAGACAAAGGCTCCAGCACTGAATCACATCCTCAACTATTCGTTTTTACTATGGTTATTTACAGCTATAAATTTCCCATGATCACTGCTTTCACTCTAAGCTCTAGGTGTGTTACTTTTGTTTCTAAGTATTTTTAAATTTCCTCCTGAATTTCTTCTCTGACCTATTGAGAATGTGTTGTTGGATTTCCATATATGTGAATTTTGTGTTTCTCTTTTTCATTTCACTTTAGTCTGAGGAGATATTTTGCATATCTGTTTCATGTCTATTTGTGACTTGTTTTGTGGCCTAACTTACGGTCTGCTCTGGTGACTATCATATACTTGAGAAGAATGTGTATTTTGTTGTTTGAAATGATCTGTATAATGTCTTCTTAGATTTAGTTGGTTTATTGCAATGGTTAGATGTCTTTACTTACTTTATCTTTTATCTGGGTTGTCTTACCCAGTCTTGAGAAGAAGATATTTTAGTTTTTAGCTCTCACTGTAGAACTGTTTTATTTCTTTTATCAGTTCTTCCTTATTATCTTGAGATCTTGCTAGGTGTAAATTACTTTTATGTAACCTCGCTTCACTGAACCTTTATTAATATGTAATATCTTTCTTATAATCTTTACAAAATTTAAAGTCTGTTTTCTCTAATTTTAGTATAACCAACCCAAGTCTCTTTTTTTTTTACCATTTACAATGAAATTCTTTGATGTTATTGTTGTCTTTAAATATGCTGGGAAATGAACCCTGGTTCTCGCCACTTGCTAAGAAAAAATGCTATATCAGTGAGCTGTGCCCCAGCCCTGGAATTGTTTATTTCATCCTTAAACTTTCAATATATCTACCATGTCTTTGGATCTAAAGTGAGTCTTGTAGGCAGCATATCACTGAGCTATGTTTTAAAAATTACCTGCCCATCTTGTCTTTTTATTGGAGAGTTTAAGCCCTTTACACTTAAAATAGTTAATTTTATCTGATAATTGTCAATTATATTGTCATTACAGTTTTAAAAAATTATCATTTCCTTCAATCCTCATGCCTTTTGTTTAGTTCATTTTTTAAAAATCACGTTCTGATTCCCTCCTATTTCTCTTTGTGTATATATTTTCAGATATTTTCTTTGTTGGTGACAATGAGATTTCATATGTGTTAATCCATTTTCTGTGGGTAATAACACAATCACTACAGAGTGAGTACCTTATAAAGAAAATTTATTTTGGCTCATAGGTTGGCTAATTTTACTGTTAAGAGTCCTGCAGTAACATAGAATATCATATGACAAGAGACAGGATATGAGCATGTGTACCTCCTCTAGTTTCTCCCTCTGATAATGCCTCCAGTATTCAATCATGGGGGCTTCTGTCTTATGATCTTATCCAATAGTCCTAGCTCTCAACACCATAACTGGGTTAACTATTGGCCTGCTTAATAGCTCACAACAGATTAAAATCCATGAATTTAATAATTTTATTTTATTTAATACCAATTTAACTTCAGTAGCATAGAAAAGCTCTGCTCCTATAGATCTCTACTTTTCTATTAATTGATGACAGTTGGTGTAATAGATACATTCTTTGTCATTAACATAACTATTTTTACACACCTGACTTTTAAATCATTAGAAAATTATAGGTAAAGTTATAAATTATGATGATACCGTTGTACATGGCAATGTGTTTGTCTTTACTAGATTGTTTTCTTTCAATGGCGTTTACTGTTGAGTGCCTTTCACTTCAACTTGGCTTCCCTTTTTCATTTCTTGAAAGATAGATTTGGTGGTAACAAACTTCAGCTTTTGTTTATCAGGGTAGGTTTTAATTTCTCCCCCACACACCTCTCTCGTCATGTTAAGCACAAACCTATGTCCTTGTACATGCTATGTGAGTGCTCTACCACTGAGCTGCATCTTTAGCCCTCTCTCATTTTTAAAGGAAACTTTTGCCAGATATAGGATTTTTCCATTGACAACTTCTTTTTTTTTTAGCATTTTGAATCCAATAATTCATTGCTTTCTTGGTCTCCAAGGTCTCAGATGAGAAACTGTTGATAATCTTATTGACATTCTTTTTTATAAGTTACTTTTTTTTTTGCTGCTCTCAAATTGTCTTTGGCTTGTGACAGTTCCATTATAATAATGTTTGATGTAGCTTTCTGAATATTTCTTACAAGGAGTTTGTAAAACTTGATTTGATAGATTATGTGTTTCATAAGATTTGGGGTATTTTTTTAATTGAAATCTTTATTGGTGCATTACATATACACATCATGATTGCACTCAACAATAAGAATTTGTACCAGTATATGACACAACTTAATTCACAGTTTTTCCCATTCCCCTACCTACTTTACCACCTCCACCCCCTATATACATAAGCTTTGTTTCTTTTCTGTTATAATCTCGTTATTTTTCCCCTTGTTATTTACCCCTTCACCCCATTTCGCTTTGAGTAGTTTCTATTTCACAATATATCACATACATTCTAGAACTCATTTACATCTTCATTTTCTCATACTAGAGAAAAGATATGATATTTACACATCTGTGACCTATTTATTTCACTTATGAGGATGTCCTGAAGGTATGTCCACTTAAGTATAAATGATTCAATCTTACCATTTTTTATGGCAGAATAGTACTCCATTCTGTAGAACAAGCACAACTTTTTTATCCAGTCTCCCATTGTTGGACATTTTGGTTGTTTCCAAGATTTAGCTATCATAAACTGAACTGCTATAGGCATGGGAATTCTGGGAAGATGGTGGAATGGTAAAAGATTTGAGGTATTTTTTACTTCATTCCTCAAATATTCTTCCACCCATTCTTTCCCTTTTCTTACTTGGATTCTCACAGTTCAGTTATTTTTTCTCTTAATAGTGTTTTACAGGTTCCTCTTAGGATGTTTTTCTTCGTTCTTTTTGCTCCATTCTCTTTGTCAGGGATGTGCTGGTCATACCTCCAAAAGTGTCAGATGCAAAGGGTAACCATGGATGGGGAGTGTCTTTGCCCCTACCTCTTGGTCTTTAGTGAGCTCTGAAGGCTATTTGAATGATTTTATCTTCTAAAGAGACATTGGCTGATAAAGCAAGTTAATTTCAATGAATATCTTTAATGTGATAGTAGCTATCCACTTCCTGTTCCCCAGCCTGGTCATAAACAGGCATGTCCACATTCCCAGTATGGCTTGCCAGATGCTAGTATTATGAAAGCCATTCACTTCTTTGATCACTGAAGTGTAGACAGAGAGCTGTCTGTTTTTAATTTTTTTTTTTTTTTTTTTTTGAGAGCATCTTACTGTATAGTTTAGGCTGGCCTCAAACCTGTGATCTTCCTGCCTCAGCCTCCTGAGTGCTAGGGTTACAGGCATTTGCTTCCATACCTAGCCTAACTGCTGTTAGTTTTTGACCTAGTTTCCAGGGGTTTTAAAAGAGTAGCATCAGAGCCAAAGATTTAGCTCAGTGGTTCTGGTGCTTTCCTCACAAGGGCAAGGTCACGATTAATCTGCAGTACTTAAAAAAAAAAAAAAGTGTAGCATCTGTTACTTTTACGTTTAATTCCCTATTACGAAATTTGGAAACCATACATTTAAGGATTGGTATATTCAAAAGCAGCCATTTATGTAGGGAAATGCTATTCTGTATAATTAGGGACACAAGCTCAGAAAAGACCTAAGAATACCCTAGGTTTTTAATCTTAGGCTGGTCCTGATACCTATTGGAGAGAATTTTTTTTTTTTTGGTTTTTGAGACAGGGTCTCGCTTTGTGGTTCAGGCTGGCCCTGAGCTCAGCCTCAAACTCACATCACAGCAATCCTCCTGCCTCTGCCTCCTGAGTGCTGGGATTACAGGCGTGAGCCACCACACCCGGCACTGTGGTATGTGGTACTGGTTGCTGCTGGGTGTGAGTCTCCACGCTCAGTATGGTATGTGGTTATTGGGGAATTGAACCCTGGTCCTTGCACTTGCAAGACAGGCGCCAGAACCACTGAGCTAACTCCCCGGCCTGGAGAGAATTTTTAAAAAGCAATCTGTGGGGAGGAGTCTGATTACAACTCACTACATTGTAAGAGTCAAATGTTCAATCGCAAAACATACTGAGAAACAGGAAAATATGGCCTATTCAGAAGAATAAAACAAATAAACAGAAACCAACTGAGAAAGTACCGATGGCTGATTTAATGGACAAAAGCTTTAAAATAACTTTTTTTTACTTTGTTTTTGCTTTTTGTAGGGCTGATGATGGAATCTAGGTCTTTGTGCCCGGTAGACAAGCACTCTACATTGAATTACACTCAGTCCCAAATTATTTTGAAATTATGGAAAACATAAAGAAAATCTGGACACCTGTGTAGAAACAACATGACAGTATCATTAAAAAGAAATTATACAGAGGAACCAAAATGAAATTCTAAAGTTAAAAATGTCATAACAGAGATGAAAAGTTTGTTCAAATCAGATTTGAGCAACCTGACAAAAGTGTCAGTGCTCCCGACAATGTTTTCCTTTAAATACTTCTTAGACTATTCCTTTTATTTTCTTCTTTTTTCTTGGTAGACTCCAAACTGTTGGGTCTGTCTCCTGTTTTGCCTGCTTTAGTCTTAACTGAGTGAGTTGTTTGTTTGTTTTGGTATAGGGATTGAACTCAGGACCTCATGCTTAACCAGGCAGGTGCAGAGCCACTGAGCTATATCCCTGGCCCACCAGAGTGATGTGTTTAAAAATCCAAATATCGTATTACTATTGTCCTTTCCCCCCTACCCCCTTCAGTAAGAAGGATTGAACTAGAGCCCTTGTGCTTCCAAGGTAGGGCTGGTACTACTTGAGCTAAATTCCTGGTCCTATTGTCCTTAAAAATATCAAAGGGCATGCCTGGCTTGGTGGCTCAAGCCTGTAATCCCAGCACTGGGGAGGCAGAGGCAAGAGGATTGCTTTGAGTTCAAATTGCTTTTGAGTTCAAGCTTGCCAGGGATAGTGAGTTCAGGTCAGCCTGAACTACAAAGCGAGATTCTGTCTCAAAAAACTAAAAAAGAATAAAATAAAATAAAATCAAAGGGCACCGTTATGTCCCTAGGTTGAACATCAGTTTATTTTAGCATTAAGGTTCTTCCCATTCTTGCTGTTGCCCACCACACTGCTTTATTTCATACTCTATAACCATATGTTGTAACGTACAAAGCCACATGCTGAAAAAAGTTGATCATCCTTGGGCCGGGGAGTTAGCTCAGTGGTTCCGGCGCCTGTCTTGCAAGCGCAAGGACCCGGGTTCGATTCCCCGGTAACCACATAACAATACTGGGTGTGGAGACCCATGCCCAGCAGCAACCAGTACCACATACCACAGTGCCGGGCGAGGTGGCTCACGCCTGTAATCCCAGCACTCGGGAGGCAGAGGCAGGAGGATTGCTGTGATGTGAGTTTGAGGCTGAGCTCAGGGCCAGCCTGAACCACAAAGCGAGACCCTGTCTCAAAAAACCTAAAAAAAAAAAAAAAAAAAAAGTTGATCATCCTTGAAAACTAAATTTTCAGTGAATGAGATCTTGTATGGCACTAGTAGATACGGAAATAGTCTATTTTGAAAGTGGAACAGTAACAAAAATAGCCTGTTTATATTGACTAATACAATGGTCAACACCAGCACTGCTCTAGTAAGTACAATATAATAGTGTACAGTACATAACGTGTTTTATCTAATATCAGGAATGAAATGTAACATACCATGTGATACATAGTTCAAATGTTTAATTTGAATCCATTTTTTTTTTAGCTACAACTTCTAGTTTGCAGGCTTAGAAAAATATATCGAATGACTTCTTGAGGAAGCAGACATCCAAATCCAGGAATTTGTACTTCCATTACCTTGATTTTTGATTTTTGCAGTGAGACAGTGTCTCAGTTTTTTCTTAAGTGCTGTATTTTTAAAGGCTTATGGGATATAGCTTGCTGCAGTATATGGCCCTGGATTGCATACTTTTGGGGAATGTTGGTGCTAGAAAAATATAATTTGTTTAATGTAATATTTTATTGTAGTCATATTACATGGTGAAAAACTCCCTGAAGCTATATTACTAACTTGGGAATGCCAGCTGTAAAAAAATATTTTTATATTAGCAGAAAATTGGAATGTGATTTAGGAATTAGATAAGGGGAAAATTTAGTGAAATAAAGTAGATGTGGTTGAACAAAAAAAATAAAACTCAGGTAAGCAATATGATCTATTCTTGGATAAGATACATACACAAAAGATGTACACTGAAATATTAACACTGATGATGGG
>PVIR01003096.1:0-34569 GCA_004026965.1 Petromus typicus
GGTTCAGGCTGGCCCTGAGCTCAGCCTCAAACTCACATCACAATCCTCCTGCCTCTGCCTCCCGAGTGCTGGGATTACAGGCGTGAGCCACCACGCCCGGCACTGTGGTATGTGGTACTGGTTGCTGCTGGGTGTGGGTCTCCACGCCCAGTATTGTTATGTGGTTACTGGGGAATCGAACCCGGGTCCTTGCGCTTGCGAGACAGGCGCCGGAACCACTGAGCTAACTCCCCGGCCCAGTACTGTCTCACTTTTAAGGCACTTATACTTCTAGAAGCTTCAGAACCTGCCTCTTTAACCTGATTTGCTAAAGTGAGACACGATTCACTTTTCTGTTAGCAACACTCATCATTTTTCTTCACTTTATGCCACCAGGGGACCTGGGGCACCTGGGAATAGGGTTTCATTAGTATAATTCTCATCTCCAGATGTGTGTCAACATTCGGAACACAGTTCAACACAACGAAGATCTCACATCCGAAAGGCAAAAGAAGTGCTATTCTGTGTTTCTGAGGAACAGAGCAGAAATTACTCTAGCTAGAAAACAGAATCAGACTGAAGGATAAAGGAGGGGAAGAAGGGTGTTGAGAGCTACAGAACTATGGTGAAAAATGCATATTATAAGCTTTGACTGAATCTAAGTGAAAGCTCTTCAGGAGGCTGAGTCAGGTGGATCAGAAGTTCAAGCAACCTAGCAGGACCCTATTTCAAAGCTTTTAGTGGAGTTGGTATTTTCATGGGAGAGACACATCGTAGGGTGAGACTTTACAAAAGTCTGGACATCAGGTTGTCAGTTACCTCAGCCAAATTCAAGATTTGGGGAATGGCGTGAAGCATAATACGGGACCTCCAAAGCCTCCTCTCATCAGGGAGGAGGGCTGAGGCGTGGTTAATATTTATTTTTTATTAGCAGTTGAGAAATATAGGTTTTAGAAGAATTGTTGAAGATTGGAAAGTTACTGTTAGCAGAATGGAGACAGGTAAACAGTTTCTGGAGAAATGGGGAAAATTACAGAAAGAGGAAGAAAACCACAAACGATACAGTAAACACTACCTAGTAAAAAAGATAGAAGTGAGTAGTAACACCATGTATGTTACTATGATAAAGGCGAATTAGCTCAGTGGTTCCGGCGCCTGTCTTGCAAGCTCAAGGATCCGGGTTCTATCTCCGGTTAACCACATACAATACTGGGCATGGAGACTCACACCCAGCAGCAATCAGTACCACATACCACAGTGCTGGACGTGGTGGCTCATGCCTGTAATCCCAGCACTCGGGAGGCAGAGGCAGGAGGATTGCTGTGATGTGAGTTGGAGGCTGAGCTCAGGGCCAGCCTACAAAGCAAGACCCTGTCTCAAAAAAAAAACTAAAAAAAAAAAAAAAAGATAAAGAGAGATTTATACAGTTTTAAATTGATGGAATGGACAAAGAAAAAACAGGCAAATATAATAAAACACAGAGTAAGACTCAGAACATTATTATGAGATAAAGTATGAATTATAGCCCAAAGCCACTGAATGGAAGGAATAGTATATAAGGATAAATGTAAAAATGACAAAAATAACATACTACAAAATATAATGAAACCATTTCCTGGCAATAAAAGAGAAGTTTGTTAAAAAGATCTAAAATGTCTCCCCAAAGTCTCTGAAGACAGTTTTGAAATACTTCTGTATATTTAGTAGGTGGGCAAAGACTAAAAGAGAGTTAGAAGATTTGAATAACAAAGTCAATTCAATTCATAAAATTTTGAACTTTAGAGAAACTATACACTCTTCTTTGGTAGCCACCAAATATTTACAGAAACTTAATCATATCGATGACCGGAGGGAAACTGGACAAATATTTCATAGTTCACATTCTCAGACCAAGAGATATCAATAGCAGAAACCAAAAAACAAGTAACATTTTGCAAACTCTACTACTTGAAAAGTAAGAAAAATATCTTTATTTAATTTCTGAAATCCATACCCCACCTAACCAACCGGCCAATCACCTAACCCTAAAACTAAAATGAAAAATAGAAAATAATGAGAAATTCAGGCAAAGAAGGAAATGCCTTATGAAAATGTATAAGGGCATGGATTTGAGGATGATTTTGATGAGTCTGAAGGAGGCAAAGATTATGAGTATCCTTCAGTTTCTTGTGTTTGTGTTCATTATTCTCCAGGGGTTTGTGCTGTTAATTTATTGATTTATTCTGAAGTTGTCAGGACCAAATCTAGGGCTCTGAATCCAGAGGGAACTGGTCTACCACTGAACTACATCCCCAGTGCTGTGGTTTTTCCTATTTTTACAACTTTGCATGTTACATAAATATAGAATATTGTAAATACCTTATCCAGGGGACTGCAAACTTCTTTTGTCTGAGAGGCAATTGATTGCTTCCCTGGGGATCCTGGCTGCCTTTGCATCTGTTGTAGATTCATTTCGGCATCTCTGCTTGTCTAAGTGTACATGAGTGGAATTCGCCTTCACATCTGTTGTGATATCTCACTATTCCTCCCTTCACATAATGAACTAAATAAAATCTTTGACACATGTTCTTTTTATACTTGTCTGACAGCCATGGTTATAATTGAAAATAATCTTTATAGGTGAAGACATCATGGAATATACATAGTTTTAAATGTCTACTGTTGAAGGAAGAATAAGTGAACTTGAGACAAAAATGAAAATAATAAACTGAAAGAAAAGCAAAAAGACTCATTAAGGATAACAGTTGAAATCTGAAATAAATAAAATGGAAGAGGGCAGAGAAAAAGTAAAAGAAAGCAAAAGAATTACTGTCACTTTAATGCAAATGACAAGCTTGGCAAATCAAGTAGAATACGAAGCATATAAAAGTTGTACCCCTATATAAGAGTAACAAGGAAGCTGATGGAATAAAAATGCCATATATATATATATATATATATTTTTTTTTTTAGTTTTTTTTTGAGACAGGGTCTCACTTTGTGGTTCAGGCTGGCCCCAAGCTCAGCTTCAAACTCACATCATAGCAATCCTCCTGCCTCTGCCTCCCGAGTGCTGGGATTACAGGTGTGAGCCACCATGCCTGGCACTGTGGTATGTGGTACTAGTTGCTGCTGGGGGAATCTCCATGCCTAGTATTGTATGTAGTTACCGGGGAATCAAACCCAGGCCCTTGCGCTTGAAAGACAGGCGCTGGAACCACTGAGGTAACTCCCCGGCCCAAAATGCTAAAAATATTAAAATGATTTAAGAGAATGTTAAACAGAACTACAGAGGGAACAGATTTGAGAATGTAGAGCAAAAGGAATAGTTGTATCTTTTGCATAATATAAACTACCAAAATCAATTCCAATGAGGTAAACCACATAAACAACAGCAGTTACTGAAAAAAACCTGGCAAGTTTGTCAAGGATGCACAGTGGAAAAGGGCATCATCCCAGACACCAGAGCCAATCATTTCTTTTTTTAGGGTGGGAAGGGAGGGTGGCTGAGGATCAAATTCAGGACCTGGCTCGCCAGGTGGCGCCTCTGAGCTACATCCCTAGGCCCCAGAGCCAGACAACTGCAGGCTCCTGAAAAAAGGAGAGCTCCAGTTTATTTTCAAAATTGTACAACTCTAAATAAACAACAAAAGATAGCAAAAAAGAAAGCCAGAGATCAATTTAAGATATGCATAATGTAAAAATTTCAAATAAAATTTAAGGAAAGGAAAGGTGGCAATATATTGGAATAATCATCCAATATGACCAAGAGAATTTGTTCAATGAGCACAAAGTGACTTAGTACAGTGCTCTGTCCTACACTAATTCACTATATCAAATGCAAATCCCAAATATGGTGCTGAAAAATATTGAAAAGATATTTGATAAAACCCAGCAATCCACCTGGATGAAAACTTTCAAGTGAAACTTGGAGTAGAAGAAAAAGACCTAAGTACTGTAAACATTATGACCCATGCACCAGGGATTTAGCTCAGTGGTTCTGGCGCCTGCCTTGCAAGTGCAAAGACCCGGATTCAATCCTGGGTAACTACATACAATAATACTGGGCGTAGAGATTCATGCCCACCAGCAATCAGTACCACATACCACAGTGCTGGGCCTGGTTGCTCACACCTGTCATCTCAGCACTCAGGAGGCAGAGGCAGGAGGATTGCGGTGAGTTTGAGGCTGAGCCTCAGGGCCAGCCTGAACTACAAAGTGAGACACTGTCTCAAAACAAAAACAAAAACCTGTTACTCAAAGGAACCCTTTTTTTCCCCACCAGAACCACTGAGCTAAATCCCTGGCCCCAGGAAACCTTATACAAAGTTAATTTGGGAAATTCTAAAGCCAATCACATTAAAATTAAGGAAACAATCAGGATGTCAGGGCTATCAACATTATTTGGAAGTTCTGATTCATATAATAGGACAAGGAAATAAAATCAGTAGTAAAAATATTGTGGGGGAAAGAGCTGTAACAGTCTGGACCAGATGACTGTATCATCCGATTACCATAAATCTTATTATCAGAGACCAAAAAGTTACAATACTCAGTGTCAATCTTTACTAAGAAAGTTAACTAAATATATCAAAATAGAATTTCTTTATGCTTTCCACAAGTTATTTTTAAAAAGCAAGATAAAAAGCCTAGGATTTAGCTGAGTGGTTCTGGCATCAGCCTTACAAGTGCAAGGGGCTGGGTTCATTCTCCAGTAACCACATACCACAATGCCAGGCACGCAGTGGGCCACACGCGTAATCCCAGCACTCGGGAGGCAGAGGCAGGAGGATTGCTGTGTTCGATGCCATAAATAAATACATAAATAAATAAAAGTCTTGGGAATTTTGTAATTTTAGCACTGTTACATAAGAACTCGCATGAAAATAACAACTTTTACAATGAAAAGATTTTCCATCTAAAACTTTTATTCAGTTACTATTGTAAATATAATTCAACAAAATTATGTATAATTTTATTTAGATATAATCTATTCCTATAGAAGGCTTTATTTTCTCCTATTGTATCACAATAGGAGATTGTATTGCAATTTTATTGCAATTATGACATGGATTTTTATCGTCTTGTTTTGTTTTATTTTGTTTTTTCTTGAGACAAGGTCTCACTATTGTAGTTCAGGCTGGTCCTGAACTCAGCCCCAAACTCAGCAATCCTGCCTCTGCCTTCCAAGTACTAGGATTACAGGTGTGAGCCACCATCCCCAGAATTGTGCTGTGTGGTACTGACTGCTGGTGGGCATGAGTCACCACACCCAGCATTGTTGTATGTGGTTATCAGGATCAAACCCAGTCCCTTGTGCTTGCAAGGCAGGTGGTGCCAGAACTACTGAGCTAAATCCCTGGCTCCTCAAGACTTTTTTTGGGGAAAGGGACAGGTAGGTATTGGATAAAATGACTCTGGAAGAATGGCTATATAAGAATTGCTAAGAATTCAAATTTGCTTTCAAATTCTTGAAAGAAGAGCAAGAAAGACACTAATATAGCATACTTGAGATTAATATCACTGCAATAATCCATTGGGGCAAAGTAAAGATTCCAGAATAGATCCAAGTACATTTGGGAATTTTACATAAAAAGTTATATTAGAATTCCAATTCTAAGAAAAACAATATTTTATCTAACAAATGGTTGTGGCATTGTGGGCAGCCAAATCCAAACACCAAACAAATAAACAACAGTTTTGACTTCAGTGAGGCAAACAAGCAATAAAACTATTAAAGAAAAAAAGTCCCTCATTTGATCTCCGGGGAAGGAGGGATTTTCTTAGAAAACCCTAGCACCATAAAGTGGTGACATAAAGGAAGGGACAGAGTATTCAATTATACTAGAGGGTCATCATTTTTTGTTTGTGGCACAAGGACAGTTTGAAGATAGTTGTTGGAAGGGGAGACCACTAGGTAGTATGTGACCCACGTACAGTTTACACCCCTGACTTTCCAACAATTGCCTTTATTTTACACCAGAAAGTGTGGGCATCTCAAGAGATCAAAAATAACAAAGGTTGGCATGGCTGTGATGAAAAAAGGAACTCTTCCACATTACTGGTGGGAATGTAAGCTAGTACACCCATTTTGGGAATCAGTACAGAGTCTTTTCAAAGAAGTAACATTAGAAGTTCCATTTGACCCGCCTATTCCCTTTCTAGATATCTTCCCAAAAGAGCTAAAGACATTATATTACAGCAATAGCTGTGTACTAACGTTTATTGCAGCACAATTCACAGTAGCCAAGTCCTGAACGTAGCTTGTATGTCCATCAAGAGACAAATGGAAAAATATGTGATATTTATATACAATGGGGTACTTATTACTAGGCTATAAAGAAAGATAAATTCTAGACATTTATAGGGAAATAGACACCCTTGGAAAATATAATGTGAAGTGAAATAAGTCAGACACACCTTCTTAAATACCATATGGCATCACTCACTTAAGGCAAAGTATAAATAAAGAGGAAATAAAAGAGTGACAGGCAGAACCTTTGCAATCAAGAAGGGAGAGTCTGGGCTGGGGATTTTGCTCAATGGTTCTGGCGCCTGTCTTGCAAGCACAAGGACCCGGGTTCGATCCCCGGTAACCACATACCTATACTGGGTGTGGAGACTCACGCCAAGCAGCAACCAGTACCACATACCACAGTGCCGGGTGTGGTGGCTCACGCCTGTCATCCCAGCACTCGGGAGGCCGAGGCAGGAGGATTGCTGTGATGTGAGTTGGAGGCTGAGCTCAGGGCCAGCCTGAACCACAAAGTGAGACCCTGTCTCAAAAAACCTAAAAAAAAAAAAAAAAAAAAAAAAAAAAAAAAAAAAAAAAAAAAAAAAAAAAAGAAGGGAGAGTCTAGGAGTCTAGGAGACAGAGGGTTGTGTGTGAGGAGAAGGAGAAGTCAGAAGGTAGAAGTGTGTCTTGTACACGTACCAGATACCCACAATGACTATAAACATCATGCCATACACATGAACTATTAATAATAATCAGGATGAAGATGGGGAAAGTGGATCTAAAGATGGAGGGAGAAGATGGAGAATAAAAAAGGGTCAAGATGTACTGTGTACATGTTTCTGCTCCCTGAGATGAATGTAAACTTTGTGTATGGCAATCACGGACGAAGGGAAAAGGAAGACCAGGCGGCTGTGTTCACCAGATAGACAGAGCCTCAGGAGACTTTAACAGGACTGTCAAGGGGCGAGGACTCCACACAGGTAAGATTACCATTCTCAAAATCAGCCTAAATCCGTGCACGTACAAACTGCAGAAACGCATCAAGCTTTCAGGAATAAGCTCCAGAAAAAAGAAGCAGCTGAATAGGAACAATTATATAGGATGTTTAATGTGGGTTTGCCATGTCAGAAAAACAAAACACAATAGAAAAAAATCCCAAACAACCCAAGCATCCATAAATAGGGAGACAGTAAGGAACGTATTTTGCTATAGTAGTTTGTTTAAAAAAGAAAGACAAAACACCAACCATACATATCTGTGTATGTGGAGCACGGCCACTAGGTGGAGATATAAGGATATAGAAAAGAAACACAGAATATTAAAAAGAAAACTCAACCCTCAACTCAACCCCAACTTTATAACTAAAGTAGAAAACATTTATATGCAAGCACAGGAAAAAGGTTGAAAGAATGGTTTTTTTTTTTTTTTTACATTTATTTTTTGTTTTTTTGAGACAGGGTTTCACTTTGTAGTTCAGGCTGGTCCTGAACTCAGCAGTCCTCCTGCTCTGCCTCCTGAGTTCTGGGATTACAGGCATGAGCTACTATGCCTGGCACTGTGGTATGTGGTACTGATTGCTGGTGGGTGTAAGTCACCATGCCCAGCTCTGTCGTATGTGGTTATTGGGGATGAACCTCGGCCCTGGCACTTGCAAGGCACGAGCCGGAACCACTGAGCTAAATCCTGGGCCCTGGAAAGAATTTTTTTTTTTTTTTAGGTTTTTTGAGACAGGGTCTCGCTTTGTGGTTCAGGCTGGCCCTGAGCTCAGCCTTCAACTCACATCACAGTCCTCCTGCCTCTGCCTCCCGAGTGCTGGGATTACAGGCGTGAGCCACCACGCCCGGCACTGTGGTATGTGGTACTGGTTGCTGCTGGGTGTGGATCTCCACACCCAGTATTGTTATGTGGTTACCGGGGAATCAAACCCAGGCCCTTGCGCTTGCAAGACAGGCACCGGAACCACTGAGCTAACTCCCCGGCCCCTGGAAAGAAATTTTTTGATAATGTTTACAGTGTTTACATCTGTATAGTACGGTAACTTCAATTTCTTCTTAATCTTCTACTTCTCATTTTTCTTATCTTGAATACAAATTCCATATATAATCAGAGAAATATTTTTAATAGTTGGAGAAGGGAGAATTCTGGGAGAAAAGTAAGAGGAAAACAAGAGTAGAAGTAAAAATGAGCTTATGATAATGCACATTGTTACAGCTTGCTTCTAGATGTCCCCCCAAAGCCTCATGTACCCCTCGGTGCGGCTTTCCAGAGGTGGCTGGATCTAGTATGTGAATATGGATTAAGGGTGTGTGATTACTAAGTTAGCGCACCGATTGGTTTAGCATAGGATGGAAAATAGGGAGGTCCACCCAACAGGCTTGCATTCTGGGTGGGATCAGAGAGAAAGGCAGGCTTGCTGCTGCTGCTGCTGCTTCCTGCTCCCCTGCCATGGACTGTTGCTTCCCTGTGATGTCCTTCGGCCATGCCACCCTGTGTTGGAGCTAGCTATGAACTGGAATCTCTATAAACTGTGAGCCAAAATAAACCTTTCCTCTTTTAACTTGCCTGTCAAGTATTTTGCCTCAGCAATGAGAAAAGTAACTGAGACATAAGTAAGTTCCTTAAAATGAAGGCATGGAAAATTTTTTAAACAGCTTCAAGCAAAGTAGGAGTCCCCCTCCCCATCCTGGGAAGAAGACATTCCCAGACAGTCCTATAGATTCCTAAACTGTAGATGGTACTGACCCCATAATATACTGTTTTCTGCCTATACAAACAAACTTACAATAAAGTTTAACTTATAAATTAGGCACAGTTAACAGATTAACAACCATTACAGAGAATAAAATAGGGCAACTACAGCAACAATAAAATTATGTAAAATTTGAAACTTATTACTGGAATTTTCTAGTTAATATTTTTGTACTGCAGATGACTGGGTAACTAAAGTCAAGGAAAGCAGAACAGTGAATGGGGAGGGAAGACTAATTCCAGAGTGATTAAATAATTAAAATTGCTAACATTATACATGGCAGGATTTCTTGTTTCTTACCAAAACCATAGTGAACAGCTCTACATTCCATTCCTGATGTGAAGGAAATTGTGGCAAAGGCGATCAGAACTGGGTCTAACTATTGAAGGTGCAAGAAAGCAAGCCAGCAAAAGAGACAAAAGCCAGTTTTATCTCTAGAGCTATCTTCTAAGGGAAGTGTACTTCACATCTCCAGTGGGGAAGCCTTCTCCGTGTCCAACGTCATCATTTTCTGTTTCTCTAGCTTTTTATTACCCACACCAAAAGCCACACCTTCCTATAAAAGTGAGATGATTTTCATGTTAATTTTGGCTAAATAAATGTGTACATTATGGAAGCATAAAAGTGATGACAACTCTGGAAAAATGAATGGAACAACAGTCTAAGTACACTCCTCTCAGAACAGTGGCGACCCCTCCTCATCAGTCCTTGCTAGGGCCAGAAATCAAAGCTATAACAATGGTAGACAAGCTTTATAAATACTGCATGGGTGATTCCGCATTGCTCTCTGGCGCCACCTACAGATAAAACAGCATTTCAGTTAAAGATAATAATTTGCATTTTTTCTTCGGTCAGTAGAGCTTATGTTTGGGAAAAACTTAGGTGTTTTCCCAGATTACTTACTTGGATCCTGGATCTGCACAAATATTAACATCTAAAAGATGGTATCCTACAAAGTCATACTAACACCTTGCATCAAATCTGTATCTAAAGAGAAACGTCAGGATCTTCTGCCTGAAGTTTCAAATAAAAGTAGCTGGTCTGGATCACTTTAGTATTGCATCTACTTGACGGACCTGTGAGGGAGGTAAGGTGTGAACACGCATTTCACATCCTCTTTACTTACACGACTCACACCGCACCCTCAAATCTCTGCTTGACTGCCAAGAAACGGTAACATTCCGTATATTTGAACCAAGTATCAATTTATTAGGAAACCATTTCTTTTTTGCTCATTAGCACTACACATCTGCTTTTCAAGTATCCATGTAACATTATGTAGAAAACGGACCTCCAAGCCAATAGGTTTCTTTGTATCTATGCAGGAACACACAGGACCCCAAACGGGTGGCCTGAGGAGAGGCTGGCAGGTACCATCTGCTACACAAATTGATTGAGATGGAAAAGAGTTTTTATTAGAGTTGGAAACAAATGTATTCACTGCTTGATGCACAGAAGTCCAACTCCTCACGGGAATCCTCTTGGTAACCTTTAAGATCCCACAATAATGAGAAGGCAGATTCCAAGGCGTTCTGAGAGTGGCTACAGTGTTTAAAATGACAGTAAACAGTATAAAATACAATTTATTACGACGGCGGGGGAGGGGCACGCAAAAACCCTGGAAAACGCAAGTGCGAACGTCTTACAGAACTTTACTCACCCCCCGACCCCTTTCCCCCGAGTTTGAAGAATTAGTCAGGTATAGAATCCGCAGGGCAGAGCAGGGCCGGGTGCGCGGCCGCCTGGATGATGGGGAAGGTCTGCTTGGGCAGTTCCTGCTGCGAAGAGGTCGAGAATATCGGCGGGGCGGCTGTGGCCACCGCGATGCCCTGGCCCCCATCGCTCACCACCGTCACCTCGGCGGCTCCCTCCTGAATGAGAGCGTTAAGGCCTTCGAAGTCCGTGCAGGTGATCCCCGAGCTGGCGATGAACGTCTGGTTGCCGGCGCCTTCCTGGGGCCCGGCCGCGGCCGCGGGGATCAGAGTCTGGTGCAGCGTGGCCCCGTCGGCCTGGTCGTGGGTGGTCAGCAGCACCGCCGGCTGGCCCACGGCGCCCGCCTCGCTCGAGCACCCCGAGGCCTGCGGGGGGGCGATCAGGCTGACCTGGCGCAGGATCTGCAGCCGGCTGTTGGCGGGCAGCTCCTCTGGGCTCTGGGCCACCAGGGCAGGTGGGACAATATTGACCGCAGCGGCAGCAGCCTGCACGATGGTGCTCGCCTGGGGCACCTGATGCCCAACGATGATTTTGACTCTTCCCTCGCTGAACTGGGGCACCTGGCTGGGCTGGAGGGGCACCTGCAGGGGCCCGACAGCGAGGGGCGCAGTGGGCTGCTTGCTGGGGTCGATCTGAAACCGGAGCACGGTCACGTCGGAGTTCTTACTCTCGTTGTACTCACTGTGCTGCCTCTTGTGGCTGCGGAGCGAATCTTCCCGCATGAACGACGCGTCGCAGATGTCACAGTGGAAAGTCTTCTTGGCGTCCAGCTTGGCCACCTGGCGGCTGCTCTGCCTGCCCGCGTCCTTCCTGGCCAGCGCCTCGGCCTTGACCATGTCGGCGTGGAACTTCTTCATGTGCTTGCTCAGGTTGCTGGGCTGCTTCGTGTCGAAGTTGCAGTAGCTGCACTTGAAGGGGCGCTCGGTGCCGTGCACGCGCTCGTGGATGCGCAACGCCGCCTTGCTGGCGCACGAGTAGCTGCACTCCGAGCACTTCTCCGGGTGCTCCGACTGGTGCACGCGGCTGTGCTTCCGCAGGGTGGCTTTGCTGTCCCCCACGAAGTCGCAGTGCGGACACTTGAAGTTGTTCCCGCTGTGCTTGATGCGGATGTGAGACTTGAGGTTCCCCTTCATGGTGCAGCGGACATTGCAGAACTCGCACTTGAAAGGCTTCTCCCCCGAGTGCACGCGCATGTGCCTTTTCAAGTCCGAGCTGATTTTGAACTTGGCGCTACAGAGCCAGCACTGGAAGGGGGCGTCCCCTGTCAACACAAGGTGAGGTTCCATAAGAACAGGCAGGCAACAACCACAGCGGATCCCCCCGAAGCACACACCACAAACTCGCTTCTACAAGCCAGGCGGGCGGGAGGCCAGCTTCAATCGCAGCCCCCAGCAGCCGCTGGGAGGGGGGAGCAGGGAAAAGCTCCTCTTCTTTGCCCAAACCTGAAACCACGCCCGCCCGTATCAAACCCGGAAGAAAAAACGGGGACTGGAAAAGAGCTATTGGACTGTCGCCAATAAGACTTGCAAATATACTTGTTATGTTCTTGGAAACAATCAAGCTACGGTTCGTACAGTTACTGCGCCCACTTCGATAGTCAGTGGCCCACAGCTGCGTAACTTTGCACAATCCGTTGATTTTGATCGAGTTACATGTCAACAGCACATTTCCAAATGGGTCAGCTTCATGCTGCATTCGTCCGAGTATTCTTTTTACGGTGCTCGAAACACCAGCTTATGCAGATTTTTATTAATAGAGATGTGTTTATTGCGTCACATTTATTTATCCCACATCGCCAGCTGTGCTCTTTACTCGTGAAGTTACAGAATCCAGCTGCTTGATTAAAAACAACAACTCATATTTGCTGAAATGATGCGCAGGGAAAGCGAAACTGCCAACATGTGAATGGGCCCGAGATTCCAAATCGATTCACTCACTGAACGCCAAGTCCCGGTTACGTGAGGCACTGGTGATTCAAGCAGACTGGGGACCCCCTCCCATGTGTCCATGCTGTTTAAGCGAGTGGAATTCACAGCGGCTAACAGTCTTCCGTGGCCTCTGGGCTGGGAACGCTCCACCGAACTGCCTCTTTTGATCCCGCCCCCATCCCCAGGGGGTGAGCGCTATTATTAGCAGTGCTACACCATTGCACAGATGAGGAGACTGAGGCCCAAGGGACTATATAACTTGTCCCTCGTTGCTCGTAGCTCGGTAGAGTGTGGGCAGGGCTTAGATTCCGGCCCAAGTGGATTCCAAAGCGAGACAATTAGCTGTACAATTTAACTCGAGGTCACCTTCTCAGGCTGTATGCTCAGAAAACTGGGATTGTATGCTTTTTGACAGAGGACTTACAACACCATAAGGGGCCGATTAATAAATTCAGTTAGAGGTGGCAAGGAGCAATTTAACAAACCTCTAGAAAACCCTGCCCGTGGCCTATTTTTATAAAGTTTTATTAGAACACAACCATGTCCATTTGTTTACAGTACAGTGGCAAAAGTGAGCTGCTCTGTGACCAGACGCCATAGTATGGGTTTCTCAAAGCTTGAACAATCTGCTCTCTGGCTGTTCTCAGAAAACACTGATTTTTCCTGCCTTAGAATGTTGCTCTTAACCCTTGTTGATACCATCCCCCCTTTTTGGAAGTTTAGTAAAGCCCATAAAACCCTTCTAAGAATCCTCTTCCAAATGCACAAAATAAAACTAAGACCAAAAAAATAGGAATTTCAAAGAAACCAATTATATTCAAATAATTATTAAAACAGTAAAAGAAAAATCTGTGATAGGCAATGTGTGCACTTTATCAATATATTAAACAACAAGATCTAGTGGTGGGTCTTGTAACTACAGTAATTTCTGAGAAGAGAAAAGTGTAAAAGACATTTTACTCTACATGGAACAATAGGTATGAAAACATCTGATTTCTAGTGGTGACATGGTCCCATGCACCATTATCAAATAGCTACCCATCTGTATTCACCACTGAAGGACAGGCCAGGTTCCAGGATAAGTTGTAAAAATGAAGGTGCAATTTTTTCCTATCCGAGTGTATGGCTCTACCTCCTAAATGTTATGGTGGAATACTGTAGAGAGATGTCTACGATACTACTGGAAGAATTTCGGTTCAGGATGTTCTACTAGGTTTTCCACCCATATTATGGTGACAGTGGCCACTCTCTCTTCTTCCCTCTCTCTTTCTCTGTCATCACCAGAAATTAAACCCAGAAAAACCAGGTAACCAGATCTCACAGCTAAGTCCAGAGCCAGACAACACTTTGTGACATGAAAGTCAAAGATCTAAATCCTTTCATCATCCCATGTAATTTCCTGGTCCAACAGCCCTGCTGGACGCCAAGTTCTTCCCAGGCTAATAATGACTGCTGTTCCTACCAACTACCCGACCTCCACAGTGTCCGGGGCACAGTGGGGCCTAACGCGTGTTACTGAATGAACAAGGGACTGGTATGGTAAGCAGATAGTTAACGTTGCTACTGAAATGACTTGTAGACATCTGCGGTACATGAAATCAAGAGAAAGATAAGAACAGAGACCTATTAATTTGAAATTTCAGAAGTGTCACAGATCACAGATTTATAAAAGAGGAAACGAACATTCCGGGAGTGATGCATAAATGGCATAAATAACATCTAAAGTTTCAGAAACCATATACCTCTTGTAGGCCAACAAAAAGATGGTACTGTAAGGTAAGGTCCTCCTTGTACGTTATAGGTTAGCTTCCCTGACTCAGGCTGGGAGAAACTACCGAAGGAAATTAGCTGGACACATTATCCTGAGGTCTTTACTTGTAGCACATCATACACGTGTCCCCAAGGTTCCTCCCTCCCATCTCTCCTGGGGGCTGTGACCCCTTCTGTATAGGTCATGACCATGCTGTCAGCAAGAGAGAGTGACCTGGTACATCACACAACAGGCTCACACGTGTCACTAGTATGACATAGTGACATACATAGTATGACTATGAATGTTAAGTAGACTTGACACCAGTATTGGCTTGAAATGGTGCTCAGTTACTTGCTTGTGCCTTGGTCATGGCTGTGAGGTTAGTCCTGGCCTCGCCCACTGGTCCCAGGAGAAGAATGAGAGATGGGGGCTGTAGGGTCAGCAGAGCTGACCTAAGGGGGCTAAGAGATGGGGGCTGTAGGTAGGTCATGCAGATTCTCAAACCTGTGAGTTCAGCCAAGGTCAGAGTTACCTGCCTGGGTGGCGCCCATCTGCTCCTCAACATGTGAACAGAAAAGGTACCGTTATATCTACGGAGATTTCATGGGATTTTTATGACGCTGCATCACTGTGACAGGACATAGATAGTGGTACCTACAAATGGGGTGCAGCTCAGGTGGAGAACCAAAATACGGGACTGAATTACAGGGGGAAGGTGGAGAAACGGCGATTTGGATTTACTGGCAAACATTTAATGGCAGGTATTTGGGAAAAGTGTCATCTGTGGTGGCTCCAAAGATAAAAATATTCATGTTGAGTTTGGGATTTGAGTAAAGAGACAAATTTTGAGCAGCACAGTGTTGTAGAAGCTGCATATGATTAGGAACCTCCAAGAAAAAAAAAACCTTGAAAAAATAACTGACCACTTTTTACACAGAATTTCAAAGGAATACACAAAGTCTTGCTGGATATAGAGCCTCTAGCTAGGTTCTTCCAAGTCATCTCCAGTTAGCTTTTCAAAGGAAGACAAAAGCCCGGGGACACAGATCCTGTCCAGGCAACTGATCTCGGAGTAAAGACCAAATGAGAAATGAGAGGTCTGATAAGAGATTCTGTTAAAATCCTCAAAGGAATTATTTGGTGCCAAGTAGATTCACTTAGCTGGATACAAGGTCTCCCCGGACATGCAGAATATTATAGCGAGAAAGCACCTACCCCGAGTTTAGAAGAGTAGAAATATTCCAAAAAAACTGTGTGGCTTTGGACGTATAGACAGTTCTACCAGCACAAGTGTCACCTGCTGCGACCACAATGTAGAAAACTTCCAGCTGTCAGCAGGCAGGAAGTAGGCTGACAAAGTTTCTCCAGAGTACACTTTCCAATCCTTTCCAGGCCAAGTGGGAGACGTGAAGGGTGTCGGTCAAGGAGCAGGGAGTGCACGCAAAGCCTAACTGAGAGACTTGCCCTGTCATCTGTGGGGGAGACTGGGCCTGAAGTCCACCACACGGTGACTGCTGGAGTCTCCTGTGCTTCTGCTTCCAAACATCAGTTGTTGTAATTATGTTAGCTCTGTTATGTTAGCTCTGTTTTGCACAGTATGTTGGGAGCCACCTTTCTTGTCTTTTTACTCTGCTTCTAGATAAAGATGAACCATATCTTGCTCTGAGAGAGACCGCACAATCCCAGTCCTGTGATTGGATAAAATCTTGGAGGTCTGAGGGACAGTGTGACTGCATTTTGCTTGTCAGGGAGATGTGAGTGATGGTGGGGATAAAGGTGGACTTCTGCAAAAAATGGGCCCAGTTCTTCAGCCTCCACATATCCCAGACCTGTACCACACAGAGCCTAGCATAGCAGAGCTTGCTTGTTTAATCTCTGCCATCATCATCAAAGCACCAAGCCTGAGGAAGCTCTTGGCATGAAGGCAGCAGAGATGGCCAGAGAAGGGCCAGACCACCCCAGCCAGAACCAGTGGGCAGACACCTAGCCGACTGCCAGCAGATTCCCCTGCCAAGGTCTCTGGATGCCCTGCCTTCCCTACTCATATGATTGAAAGTGAGCCATCAATAGTACCCCCTGCTGACCCAAAAGAAGATAGCAAAATGTTTATTACAATCTGCAGTTGAGACTGGGTGATGGTTGTTACACACTATAGTATATCAACAACTAGCCGATAACATATGCCAGAAGAAAAGTACACGTAGTATGCTGAATCACCAACTCTGATGGCTGTTTACTGTGTATGCATGTGCGTTTTTTACAGTACTGGTGATTGAACGTAGGGCCTCATACACTGCAGGCACTCAGCCACTCAGCTCTGTCCCTGAAACTCGCTGTGGCTCTGACCAAGCTGTTCCGGCATGAACTAACGAGAGTAGACTTTAAAAATTACTGAAGGGTTGGACATGGTGGCCCACGCCTGTAATCACAGCACTAGGGAGGCTGAGACAGGAGGATGGTGGAATTCCAGAACAGACTGGGTTACACTGTGAGTTCATGGCCGGCCTGGGCTACCCATAGACACGGCTCTCAAAAAAAAAATGAAAACACAATTAGTGAAATGCCTAACCATAACGCAGAGTTTACTAAAGCTGCACCGCTTAGAGCTCTGTTGAGTAGCAGGGACCCCCTTACTGATGTGCTTTACCAGTGAGCAAGTTATGGTTCTGTGAAGTTATCAACTTGATGGCCGTCCCCTTGTTAACTACAAAAGGCTTTTCTAGGCAGATGAAAAGCAAAACCACAAGCAAAGAGAGGGCCACGGACTGCCCAGTCCTTTCCTGACTTTGTTACCCAGGGTTTTCTGGCTCGTGTGGAGCACGGGAGCGGAGGCGCAGGCGCGCGGGCGGGCTTACCGGTGTGGGAGCGCAGGTGCACCGTGAGCTGGCTGGAGTTGCGGCTGGCGTAGGGGCAGATCTGACACTTGAAGGGCCGCTCGTCCGAGTGGATCCGCAGGTGCTTATTGAGGCTGCTGCTGTCGGCAGCCGCGTAGTCGCATGTCTTACACTTGTAAGGCTTCTGGCCGGTGTGGCACCGTGTGTGGGTCTTCAGCTTGTCCTTCCGGCTAAAGCACTTGCCGCAGATCTCACACTTGTGGGGTTTGTCTCCTACACACACACACACACACACACACACACACACACACACACACACACACAGAAAGAGAGACAGAAACAAGGTTAAAAGAAGGGGAATGACTTACTTCCCACCACCGTAGAAAAAAAAAACCAGCCAGCATGCAATACCAGGAGACAGAAAAGCCCAGAAGGCTGGGTAGGTGCTGCTCCGCAAGCAGCTAACACTGTGCATGTGTAGCTGTTTCTTCTTTTATCTTGCTTATTGGAATTTTCAGACCATGAACATGAATTCCTTACTGATGAAAATAAAAGGTGACTAAAGGGAAAATGTACAGCTCTGAAAAATACGAAACAGTTAATCGCCTCCTGTATTCCTCTTTTCCAACAGACACACCCTAGAATGTGCAACCCCCAAATGTCTGGAAGAACTCAGAGCTGATGCCAGGGGACCCTTCTTTCCCAGGCTGCCCTGCAGCGAGGCCTGTGACAAAGCTGTTGTCAAGACAACCAGAGAAGGAAAAATGTGTCTCTTTCTAGAAGGTAATTGCTTGCCTTCCACTTTTTCTCTTTGCCTGCTTCCTGCCAGCTGTAGCCCAGACCTGAGAGAGTGGGCAGATGCGGGCAGCACCCTGCAGGGGGCGGAGGAAAGGCACAGCAGGGGAGCTGAAGTTCCAGGACTACCTCCTGGCATACAGCTGCCTCTCTGTCCCCAGCTACCACCTATCTGGGCTGGTTTCATGAGAGACACACAAACCCTGTGTTGCTCAAGCTCCTGTTTGAGTTTCTCTATGGCAGCAGCTTCCTTTCAACCTCCCGGATACACATGTCAATCTAGGGACAGGTGCAGATTTTTAATTGTTTGAACGTAGGGCCTTTGCACTGAACTACATCCTGAAGCCTTTTTCATTTTTCTCTAAAATTTTGAGACAGGGTCTTGCTAAGTTGCTTTGACTCGGTTTGACATGCAAGCCTGCTTCAGCCTCCTACCACGGGGGTTAAAGTCCCGGGGCAAAGTCCCATGGCACCCTGCCCGCACACACTGACTTCCACTCGTATTTCCAAGCACCTGATACATTATACTCGTGTACTTTCCTGACACTCCCAGCCCCTTCTTTGCTACAGTTACTTTAAGCACCTTTTGAATAGCCCTGGTCCCTTTGAGTTATTTAATCTTCCTAACAGTTCGGACTGGAACTGAGGACTATCTTTCTCTTTTTCTGGCCAAATGCTACACTGCTTCCTTCTCCACTACTTTTGATCATCTTTTCACAACATTAAGCACCTACAACCTGATTTTAAGGCTGAAGTGTTTAATGCTATGGCTGTGTCATAAATTACTGAGTCAGTTCTCTATTTGGCTACTGAAGAGAACAGAATAGATATGTGCCAACTAAGGGACAAATATGCCCAGTGTGACCTGAGCAGGCAGTGTGCAGGGTCAGTGCATGTGTGATTAAGAGGGGACATGTGTATGTGTGCGTGTCTTCACAGAGGTGTGTGCAGATTTGACAAAGATACCCGGTAAACTGCTGAGGTTGATGATTTGGGACGTGGGATCAGAAGGAGGGTGGCTTGAGCAGAGATTTTTACTTTTTTACTTTCGGTAGCAAATGAGTATCTTGGGCACGTTCTACAGAGCCATGCACTGTGATTGCCCCAAACGGATCATTAGTATCTTAGGATGTCTGGGATGTGTTCCTGAATCCTGGGGGCTGGCAGGTAGCCACAGGGATGTGGCTCTGGATCAATGGAGACGCAGACTTGCAGAGAGAAAACTTACAGTTGTGACCTGCATCTGCACTTTTACCTTACTTTGCCAGTCATCGTGAAAGTGCTTTGCTCCTTCAGTGATAAGCATGCTACGCTTGACTGGTGGAACTTCAACATGTGACATCCATGCAGTTTCATGACTTGGTATATTAAAACGTGTATCGATGTTAGACATGTAAAACTTGGATAACTGGAATCAATCCAAAGGGTTCGATATTGATGGGGGCCCCAGTGTGGTATGGCTCTCACTGTCACGGCTGGGGAATGCAAGACGTATTTGTGGACTATTTCATCTTCCAAAGACAGACTAAATAGACTTTGGGCACTTATGAAACCAAACTCAAATTTCAGAATGTCCCTAATTCACACACATTTACATTCTTTGACTTGATACATGCCTGCATAAAAATAATACAAATAAAATAGTACAACAACAATGTATATAACATTTATATTGTATTAGGCATTATAAGTAATCCAATGTAAACTGAAGTATATGGAAAGAGACTGGAATGGTGGTGCATCGCGTACCCCAGCCCTCCGGGGGTCTGAGGCAGAAGGATGGTAAATTCAAGCTCAGCATGGGCAACTTAGGGATTTAGTAAGACCCTGTATCCGAACAAAAAATTATTATTATTATTATTTTTGTACTCAGCAGCTCTCTTGCCTCTGCCTCCCGAGTGTTGGGATTACAGGCGTGAGCCACCATACCTGGCACTGAGGTATGAGGTACTGATTGCTGCTGGGCGTGAGTCACCATATCCGGCATTGTTGTGTGTGGTTCCTGGGGATCGAACCTGGGACGTTGTAGTTGCAAGGCAGGCGCTGAACCACTGAGCTAACTCCCCAGCCAAAAATTAAAAAGATTTAGAAAGGACTGGGGATATAGCTTAGGGCGAAGGCCTTGGATTCAATCTCTAGTATAAGGAAGAAAGGAAGGAGGGAAAAAAGAAAGAAAGGAAGGAGATTCTGTGCCATTTTCTAGAAGGATCTTGAACACCTTTAGACTTTTGTACCAGTGTTGGGGGGGAATCCTGCAAATTTCCTGAAGCTATTTGTGGTCTGGACAATGAAAATCATGAGAAATAATTGTTTTTCTTATTCACTAAACTTTTCTCTTCCCTTTCTTTTCTTTTTCTTTTTTTGGTACTGGGAATTGTACCGAGGACCTTGCTCTTGTCAGGCAGATGCAGCGCCATAAATTTCCATCTTTTCCTCTCCTTTTAAAGAAGGCACTGATTAACTGTCCCTTTCAAAATAATGAAAATCACACACCTTGTGTATCCAGTTAGACAGGATAAAGATACATGGAGAAAAGTTACTATTGTTTGCCTTTATTCTCTTTACTAATCTCACACACAGACACACACACACACACACACACAGACACACACACACACACACACACACACACACAGGCTCCTCTCCTCAAATACAGAAGGAAAGGTGTGCTCAGATGTAATGAACTCTGGCGGCTCAGTGGGGCAGGTGGCTGCAGCAGTCCCCATTCTTACTCGGAAAGTTTGCTGCTGCCTTCTCCATGTCTGGATTTTATTGCTTTCAATATTTTCTGTCCAACTCATATGCGAAAACAGATTTTAGTTCTATTTAATTTGCCATTGTGTTCCCGGGACAACTGTGAGGTTTTGAGCCCCACCTCCCGGGCTGGGTCTGGAGCCTCGTCCAGGGCTTGCTGTGGAGGACGCGCGACTCACCGGTGTGGATTTTCAGATGTCGCTCCATGTCCTTCATGCCGTAGGCCGTCTTGAACTGGCACCCTAAGAACAAAGCAAAACAAATAGAAACACAGGACAGATGAGCGGCAAAGGGAAACAGAGGAGTAACTTTCAAGCGGATAAAATGGTTAGAATTTTTTTTTCTTTTTGAGACAGGGTCTCGCTTTGTAGTTCAGGCTGGCCCTGAGCTCAGCCTCCAACTCACATCACAGCAATCCTCCTGCCTCTGCCTCCCGAGTGCTGGGATGACAGGCGTGAGCCACTATGCCTGGCACTGTGGTATGTGGTACTGGTTGCTGCTGGGCGTGAGTCTCCACACCCAGTATTGTATATAGTTAACTGGGGAATCGAACCTGGGTCCTTGCGCTTGCAAGACAGGTGCTGGAACCACTGAGCTAAATCCCTAGCCCCTGTCAGAAATTTTCTTAAGCAGGTGACAGAAAATACCAGCATAGAGAGGGCACACACAATGCCACAGCCTCTGGAGAAGAGCAGCGAGACCCCAGTAGGGCCAACTGTGGCCTCAGCCTGAACTTTCGCCTCAGTCCCATCACGAGGAGATCTCAGACGAAACCAAACACAGGTACATTTCAGAAAAGGACTGGCTTGCACTCTTCAGGAATGACAGACTCACAAAACATGAAGCTTTGGCTGCTCCTGATTAGACAGAACTGAAGACACAGAAGAACCAAATATCCTAAGAGGTCAAAGGGTTTGACCAGGGAGGGGAAATGCTTTTCTTTCCAGAGAGATAATCAGTGAAATCTAAATAACTCAGCAGATTTGACAGCAGGTTAAATACGTTACTTTCCTGACTGGTGGCTGTCCTGTGTGTATATAAAAGAATACCTTCTTTCCAGAAAACACAGCTGGAGGTATTTAGGGGTGAAAGCACATTATGGCTGCAATTGACTCTCAAGTGGTTTTTTTGGGGAAATATCTAGAAAGAAGGACAAAAGAAATATTGTAAACATGTGGGAAGTCTCGGTAAAAAGTACACAGGAAATTTTTGGTACTTCCTGTAAGTCTGAAGTTATTCCAGAATAGAAAGTTAAAAGGAAAGAGAGAAAGTCCTTTCAGATGTCTTAACCGACCTATGGCACAGGAAAGAGTATTTGTAGGGACTTGAAGTTCTCCTTTTTCCATTTCACTGTAAGGTTCCCAGCCATGTGGCACATAACTGGGTTGAGCAGGGAAGGGGGTGATGGTGTAGTCAGGGCTGCATGGCTCTGCCTTAGAGAGAGGAATTCAGGAGACGTCCATGTCCATTTGTCAAGAATCCATATGAAAGGGCTCCAGAATCTGGTAAAATGACACAGTCTCTGTACATGTAGGACATAAGCTTGCCTTTACCTGGATAGCAACAGTTAAGCCTTTTCTGAGCAGGGGGGGTCGCTGGCTTTTTGTTTCGTGACTTGGCAGGGAGAGAGATGACAGTAGTGGTCTGGTTTTCATTGCTTTCCGTGGGTAGATAGGTTTGATAACCATGTTCAAAAACAAATTCCGGAGCTGAAACTAAAAGATAGAGTGTTTATTAATTTTCAGAATATGAATAGCCAACAGCTATTCCCTTTGCCTACCTTTGTTTGTAGAGAGTGAATATGCTAGATTTCTTTCCCAGGCTCCTTTGCTGTTTAAGAGTGACTACATGACCCAATCCTGGCCAATGAGATGTTAGAGAATGTTGCCTATAGGATTTCTGTAAAAGATTTTCTATTTTGATTTTTTTTTTTAAATTAGGGACAATAAGAGAAATAGTTGAAGCAGGCTTATTCTTTTTCTTGTTTTTCTAGGGCGGAGGATTGAATCGAAGGCCTTGCACATGTTAGGTGAGCCTTCTGTTACTGAGCTACATCCTCAGCCCATGGGAAGCTTCTCGCTCCTCAGTTGCCTGACTTCCTCTCTGTAGACATGATAAGTGTAGTTATGATGGATAATCTGTGGCCTAAGCGGAAACAAGGGAATCAGATGCTGAGCCAGAGCTCCAGAACGCCAAATCTGGAATGAAAAGAAATGTTCCCGTAACATACACCAACCAGGTTTGCTGTTCATGGAGTCACTCACCTGGGACACTTTGATGAGCTGTATCATCAAACCCTAAGATACCATCAGGAAAAATGGACAGCAAGATTTGGGGGCAAAACCAGTCTAATGAACATTCTCCATGCCATAAGAACTCTATGCAGATCCTTTTACTCTCACTCAAAAGTTTTGAAGCAAAAAAAAAGAAAGCAAAAGAGACTCAGGTCTGAAATACGATTCTAAAAGGTGTAGTCTGGAGTTTTTCCTTATAAAAAACTTTGTGACTATTATGTTAATGAGATCCGCAGTTTGGGGTATGGAAGTATTTCCTTCTCAGTTAGACTATCATCTGTCACAGAGATTAGCCCCAGATGAGGAAGAGATGTAGCAAACAGTGCTTGTCCATTGGGTGGACGTGTCCAGTTGAGATAACTCAGGAGCCACTGTCACTATGAGCTATCTGACATTTTGGCCACTAGATTTAACAGAGAATGTTTATTTAAATCAACACAGGCCCAACAACAGCTATGCTCATTATAGATGCCTGCAAATCTGAGGTGCTGATTATATTTTCTCCTCAAACACCGCATTTCTTTGAATCAAAGATGTTATGTGTTATGGGAGGCACTGTTATTTTATGTACAGCAGGAACCTTGCCAATTAAACACCTCATGACCCAATGCTTCAGCAGCCCTGAGACATTAATTTTATATTTACTGAATGCGCTCCTTCGTCTGTGCCCATTTGCAGGAAAGCCACGCTCCTCACTTCCATTTTGGACACCTTTGGCAACGTGAATGTGAGTCGTTTAAACACCCGGATCCTGACAGCATTTGATTTTGAGCAAATTCATGGTTTCCATTTTTCTCCGGGAAAATATGTCCTGTGAAAGGAAGAGGCTTTTGCCTAAAGTCAGCTGAAAGGTTCTGACCAACTTTGTCCCGTCTTCATGCGGCCTCTCTCTGATGCAGGCATTGGCCACACCAGCCTCTGGCTCTGGACTGGGAAGCTGGGCTGTGGTTCCTGGTTTCACATACGTCTCAAAGTGAGGTCCTGGCCCTGCAGCACCAGATCACTGGGAACTTGTTACAAAGGTGAGTTCCTGGCCCACACTCCAAACCGCTGACCTCACACTCACGGGTGTCCTCGGCTATGTGGGCTTTGACAAGCTTTTCCAGCGATCCTGGTACATGCTGGTGTTTGAGAGCTGCTGCTTGGAGCCCCTCTTGGGGTTTTGCAGCAGCAAACCTCAAATGAGGGAACTACAGTCTTCTCACAGGCATTTGCGTTAGCAACAACAAACCGACTTCCACTGCTATTTCCAAGTGCACAGGAATATTCAGGAAGATCTTCTTTTCTTCCCTGGCCTTTCTACTAGGCTATATCTATAGCCTTTGTATGGTTTTTTTCAGGTTTTTTGAGACAGGGTCTCGCTCTGTAGTTCAGGCTGGCCCTGAGCTCAGCCTCAAACTCACATCACAGCAATCCTCCTGCCTCTGCCTCCCGAGTGCTGGGATGACAGGCGTGAGCCACCATGCCCGGCACTGTGGTATGTGGTACTGACTGCTGCTGGGCGTGAGTCTCCACACCCAGTATTGTATGTAGTTACTGGGGATCGAACCGGGTCCTTGAGTTTGCAAGACAGGCACAGGAACCACTGAGCTAAATCCCCGTCCCAGCCTTTGTATGTTTTTGAGACAGTTTGCCTGCTAAGTTGCTCAGACAGGATTCAAACCTGCAATCCTGTCTCAGCCTCCCTATGTGATCATATGACAGCATATGTCATCTTGCTTAGGATGACTTTTGAACCAACACTTAATCCATAGTTGCAAAAAGGTACACAGCTCGGCTCAGGGACAAGAGTGGGATCCGAACTGTCAGGACTGCTGGATGCTGCTTAGTAAATGCCTGTTGGCCGACAGCCGTGTCATGGCTTCCGGGTGCTCTGCACTGGGGGGAGTCCAGCAGGTAACTGCCATGAGCTATGTCTGCCCTGGCACATGGGTGTATTCTCAGCCATGTCAGGGATGCCATGGAGCATCTGTGTACGTAGGACGGGGCAGTGCTGCGGCTAAGTGGGAAGAGGCTCCGGCGAGGACACTGGATAGCTGACTCTGACTCAGGCACGGAGCCCAGAACCACAGAGCCTAGGACCAAGTTTGCCTATGGCCGTGTGGACTTTGGTGCCAGGACCAGGCTGGCAGGTTATGTCGACTCCACAGTGAACTTTCTGAAGAAGGACCCTGTCCTGGAGGGTCCTCAGAGCTGGCTGCATGTGGAGTGGTCAGGCCCCTGGCAGGGCAGCTCGCATGATCACCGAAGCCCTCGGCAGGCACTCTGCCCTCCCCGGGGACAGGCCGTGTGCTTTCTCCCAGGATCCACTTCCTGGGCTGGGAAGTCATGGTCAATATTAATCCGTACATCTCAGATATACAATTTGCAAGTGTTTCCTCCTATTTCATAAATTGTCCTTTCATTCTTTTGTTTTTTTTAATGCTTAGTTTTTAAGTCTCAGTGGGTGTGGTGGGCACACTGATAGACCCAGCATTCGGGAGGCTGAAGCAGGAGGATTCCTGTGAATTCTACAGAGTGAGTTCAAGGCCAGCTTGGACTACATCGTGGGACTTTGTCTCAAAACAAACAAAAAAGTGTTAAAGCTCAATGTAGCTTTGTTTCTATTTTTTGCTCCTCCCATCCAATAGTGGGGCCTTTACACTGAGTTACAACCCAGCCTGTTTCTATTTTGAGACACGGTCTTGCTAAGATGCTTGTACTTCCAGTCTTCCTGCCTCAGTTGTCTCAGTAGCTGGGATCCACTTCTGTTTCCACCACTTGTTAGCTGTGGACTCTTAATAGGCCGCTTCTCTGCTCTTCGGACTTTTTTGCTGGTTATAGGGGAAGGTGAGCAGGAACCTCAGAGGTGAGACCATATTATTTTCGTAAGATTCAAGGAGTTTAAGACATACTGAGAATGGGCCATTTGGCAAGTGCCTGACTGTTATCAAGGATATTATAAGGATTGTCTCACTCTGTGCAGTGAGAGATTTTCATTCATTTGTATACAGATTTTCTGTAGCAGGTGGCATTGACCTTGGGGAATCTCAGGGCACCTAAGTAGACACAGAGGCGGCCGGAACAACTTATCATCTGAGACCTGCTGAGGGGCTGACTCATGGCCAGGTGGAAGGCGTCCTGTGGGGGCAGGCCCCATCCCCGCAGCAGAGTGTCGTCCGGCCCTTTCACTGGGCGCGTGAATAGCGAAGGCCCTTGTTTGATGGTTTCCATTTTTCTCAGTGAAAATATGTCCCGTGAAAGGAAGAGGCTTTTGTCTCATCTATAACTCTGCACAGAGGTCAGGGACTCTTTCCTAACGCTGGCATGAAGCTCAGACCAAGTCCCACATACCTGCTCTGGACTTTATTTTGGGATTTCCCTGTCTGTCTTGCCCACGTGCTCAGGTGGGCACCCAGAGGCTGTTGTGTTTAGTTTTGGCTTAGAGCACGGGCATCTTAGGTCTCAATGTAAAATGGACATATGGATTCTGCAGAAAACTAGCTTCTTTCTCTGAAGTTCGTAGTCCTTGGCATCTAAATCCATTGGGCTCACAAAGACCAACTTCAGTTTCTTTTCCTCCAAACTGTCCTTTAATTGTCTAAACATTGCTTTCCTAGCTCCCAATCCAAGTTTCTTCTCCTTTCTCTTCAACTCAAAAATTCCATGAGATCCTTTCTCTTTTTAGTGTTGTTTTATTATTATTATTGTTGTTGTTGTTATTTTTGAGAAAGGGTCTTGCTTTGTAGTTCAGACTGGTCCTGAACTCACTATGTAGCCCATGCCAACCTTGAACTCTTGGCAATCCTCCTACCTCTGCCTCCCGAGTTCTAGGATTATGGGCGTGAGCCACCACGCCCAGCAATGTGGTATGTGGTTAATGAGTGCTGGGTTTACAGGCCTGAGTCACTACACCTGGCACTGTGGTACATGGTTACTGGGGAATGAACTCGTGGACCTTGCACATGCCAGGCAGATGCCAGGACACTGAGCTAAATCCCTTGCCTATGTTTTATTATTTTTACAAAATACAGTGGGACCTTGGCTCATGAACTTAATTTGATTCTAGAAAAGATGGCTGCATTCATGACTATGGGGGAAAGATGGTAGCCACATTTCCTACCTAAGGCAGGGTTCACAAACTCTAGCAAAATTTTGTCGAATGCTTCTGTTTGCAAACCAAATTGTGCACCAACAAAAGTGTGAACCGAGGAGCGAGCCACTGTAAAAGTAAACACTAGCCGTAGCAAATCTGGGAAGTATAAGAAAGTAGGGAAGAAAATAAAAACTTCCCAAGGCTGTTTATAACAAGGAAATGTATATGCTTACATTAGATGTCCATTCTGTGCTGTACTTTCTTTGCAAGTCACTTCTCTCTATTTTAAGTAATTATTTGTAGAACTACTGAATGAACATGAGCTCTTCACTCAGATGGATGGACCACACGACGATAGACTTGTCTGTTACCGTCTCATAATGTCAAACACTGGGCCAGGGGCAGGGCATTTATGCTGAATCAAAGATCAACTGCGTGGCGAATATAGGATGTGCGCATAGATTTCAAACGTGTAAAAACTAGAATCACAATTTAAATCATTTCATATTCACCTTCTCTTTGTAAGTAACAATTACACAATTGTGCTGTGTCAAAGCATTTTATCATACTTTTATCCAAAACCCAATTTCTAATGGCTGTACAATAGTCCATCACTTTGACTGTTGTGTAATAAAATGCAACCACTTTTCTTCCTGGACACTGAGGAAGTTTTTAGGTATTGATTTTTTTTTTTTGAGACAGGGTCACATTTTGTAGTTCAGGCTGGTCCTGAGCTCAGCCTTGAACTCACAACAGTCTTCCTGCCTCTGCCTCCGAAGTGCTGGGATTATAGGTGTGAGCCAATGCCTGGCACTGTGGAGTGTTGTACTGATGGCTGGTGGCTGAGTCACCATGCCTGGCATTGTTGTATGTGGTTACTGGGGATGGAACCCAGGCCCTTGTGCTTACAAAATAAGCACTGGGACTACTGAGCTAAATCCCTGGCCCTAGTACTGATTTTTGTAAGTAACAATTCTCCATGATTTTTAACTTATTCTTAGTTTTGTCACATACCATTCCTTTAAACTGAAGAACTGGGGCAGGATGGTCCAGTTGTCTGTTGTTTGGTGATACATATTTGTAAGATCATTTCAGAAGACTGGAAACATCTGTGCTCTCTCTTTCCTTGAAGACACTGTTATTATTGAAGACAGGGCAAAGTGGAGCTGCCTTAGTTTAACTTGCACTTATTTGACAATGAATGAGGTGGAAGCCATTTTCAACATCTATCGTCCACTCACATGCTTTCTCTGGTGAACTACCTGTTATTTTATGATCTCATATCTATCACAACTCCCACTTTTTTTCACTGATTTGTTCTTTACAGGTTAAGGATATTAGTTCATTATCCTATACGCCAATCTTCTGAGATTTTCTTGTCTTTTTCTTCCAGTGAGTTTCATGTTGAGGACTGCCATTTAGAATTCTTGGTCTCCAGGCTGGCACCCCAACTGCAAACTCAGAATTCACTTTTGGAGAGGCACTCCATCTTTCTCTTCCATCTTTGCACGTCTGCCAATCCCAATCAACCCTTGTGTTACACGTCTGTTGGGCCTCTGCTGACGGGTGGATTCCCGGCCACACACTCTCTGCCACTGCTGATTGGTCTAGCAGCAGACACCCAATGGTAGCTGCGCCGCTCAGATTCACTACATGGAAGTAGGAAGTGGGACTAATGTGCTGCTGGGATTTGGTGTGGTGTTTTCTTCTGCAAAAGGAAGGTCCAAACCTTGGGACAGTTGTGCGGGTGGTGTGTGGCCATACGCCCCCAGACCACCTTGACGTCTTAAAACATGGGTTCTGATTCAGGAGTACAGGGGTGTGCTGAGATCCAGGTGGTGACGTGGAGACCCCTCTTTTAACTCTGAGGGTCTGAGAAGCCCTAATACATTTCTAGCTTCTGGTTCAGTCTCTTTTGAAAGATCTAGCTGCATCTTTGCCTTCAATTTTCTGTCATCTTCAGTCCTTCTCAATAAAGTCTCCCTTTTGGCGTGAACTGTAATCACACGAGGGGTCTATTCCAGGCAAATAATCAGGAAATTAATTTTCTCAGCATGAGAACCCTCCAAACAGGAAAAATTAAAAACAGTATTAGAACAGAGAGAGTCATTCTTTGCTTCGTTCTTCCTTCCAATTTGAAATGTTCTTTTATTTCTCAGACTCGAGTACTTTGATGTGCCAGGTGCCGTCACCAAGATCCACCCCCACCCCCCATGTCTAATAATGGTTCTCAGACTTGACCATCAGAGACCCTGATGTGGGGATTTTTACAGCTGAACTAGGAAGTTTCCCCTGGCTGTCTCTTGCACAGTCCTGCCGTACTTCATTTAATGGAGCGTGGTAAGAGTGAGGGTCTGCAGAGGGGCTCAGGGCTTGGCAAGAACAAGCACAGAAATTGTCACCCTTCAGCTGTGGAACCGGCCTCTCATCTGCCTTGCCTGTTCCTCTGGGAGGTATTGGAGGGCAGGTGATAAGTGTCTTAACTCTTTGACCTTTTAGTCTGGTATTATTTCGAGCAATAGAAAACATATGAACTGACCCGAAAATTCTCAGGCTGGCTCAGCATCCAGGACTCTGCTCAGTCCACTGGGATGTTATCCCCAGGACGAGGGGCCAAAGGGTCTGCATTTCACCTAGGCCTCAAGCAGCTGCTCCACACAAATAAGTCTAGAAACACAGCAATGACGACTACTCTCATGGGCAGTGGGTATGGCTTTAGGACAGGTTCTGCCACCAGGGAGCCTGGCTTTGCGGTCCAATCTTGCCCCCTCCTGTCCTCCTCAGATCTGTCACTTTGGGCAAGGTTTTTGTTTGTTTTTTGCAGTACCGGGGATCAAACTCAGGACCTTGTGCTTGCCAGGGAGGCATAGCACCCCATGGAGCTACATCTCTGGCCCTTTGGGCAAGTTTCTTTTTAAAGCCGTGTACCATTGTTTCACAGGTTCAATACAGTGGGGCTAATAATTATTACTTCCTAATATATAGCAATGAGAAACCACTTCGTATAAAATGCTTGGGAAAATGCACAGCACGTGTGTAAGAATTAGCTATTATAATTAGTGACAGTTAATCTGGATTGTCTACTTGACTGGCTTGAGATGCTGTGAGATTTGTAAAGCGTGCTTGTGTGTGTTGTCAGAGAGGGCACTGTGGTCCTATGCTTGGGACCACATCCGGTCCCCGGCCCTTCCTCCAGCTCTTCCATGAATTAAGCAGCTTTCTTCCACCAAGTCCTCCCACTATGATATTTCTGCCTTGGAGCCCACTGACCATGAACTAAAACCTCTGAGACTCTGAGCCACATAAATGTCTTCTCCTTTAAGCCGTATGAGTCAGGTATTTTGTCTCGGCAACTGAAAAGCTGATTGATATGTTATTATCGCCTGGACTTTCTTTTTTTAGGTGCTGGGGATTGAACTTGGGACCTTGCGCTTGCAAGGCAGGCACTGGAACCACTGAGCTAAATCTCAGCCCTGCCTGATCCTTCATGCAGTTTACATGTTAAACAACTTTCAGGACAAAAGCCAAAACTAAAGCACATTTCCTGCCATGCTCTCTGATGCTCCGTGTAATTCATCTTCCCTCCTCTGACCACTGGAAGTGCCCCTTTCTTACCCTGTTCCTCTCAAAAGCTAACCTCTTTCAAGGCCTGCTATATATTTGATCACATTCAGTATTTTCCCTCTGACTCTCCTGGCTGGGACAGATGTGCTGTGAGTTCTCTGCACTTTTCAATTGCACTTGTCACCCACAGCTGGGCTGGTACATCATGTGATCAAGTCCTCCTCCCTCCCAGAGGGGCTTGGAGTTTTCCAGGGCTTCACCTCTGTGATCTCAGGTACCTCATCACTCTAGAACTCTCTTTCCTGGTTCCTACGATGAGGTGGGCACCACGCCCCAGTGCTTCCTGCACCTTAGCCCATTTACTCCCCACAGAAGGCCTTCTCTGCCCTTGTGCCAGGATGGCTTTACAGAATGCCTGACATGTACCAGGCCTGGTGCTGGGGGCAGAAAACAAGACTCACTGGGTCCTACTTGCAGGGAGATTTACAGTCTAGTGACCCAGACATTACACTCCTAATTTGGGGCTCCCCGCCAAAGCAAACTCGAGATTCTTTCTGAAGGCTTTCAAAATCAGCGTGGTGATCTGGCTTTCCCCGTATCATGTTCTCTGGTCAAAGATAACCAGGACATACCTGGAGTTGAGTCAGTTTATTTGTCACTGCAGGGAGGCAGCCACATCACAGAACTCTGGATTTGGGTCATGACAGATACTTTTGGGAGAAGGCTTAGGAGAGTCTGAATTAGGGTGCTGGGGAGCAATGTACTTCTATAACCTAAAGCTTTAGCAGGTCAGATTACTGGGGAGCAGGAAAGACCGACAATGCTTGGTTTCTCTCTGGACCTAGACATGGCTATAGTGCTGTTTTGGTCTCACCGGTGTAGTCACAACGTGGCCTGGTCTGATGCCGACTGTCTTTGAAACTGTTTCTGGGGAACAGAGGGGCACAGCTTAACTCCTGGGTTCCCTGCAAGCCCCTCCCTCCACCGAGTGTGACTGTTTCATGGGTCACATGATTGGTAGGAACCACCCAAGGGATAAGTTAGGCATCCTTGCAGGTGTGTCTTGCAGGTCGTAGAGGGTGACCTTAGGTACTATATCTGGATCCCGGGTCTCTTGTCTCTGGCAGTGTTTTGGCTCTGTTTCATAGTGCTATGAACTAAGCTAAGCTCCTATACTCTACCACGTTCTTCCATCACGATGGAGCCAGAAAACCATGGACTGAATCCCTGAAAACCGTGAGCCAAATCAAAGCTCCTCTATGGTGCTGGTGTCACCATGGGGAAAGTGGAACCACGGCTTGTAAGTCACTTGCCTAAGACCATGAGCTTGTAAGTGCTAGGCCCAAGATTCCATCCCAGGCAATCTGTCCCAGAAATGCAAAAACTCACCTAACAAACCCTGTTGCCTCTCTACTTATTCTTTTCCCCACTTTAACACGAGACAGTGTAATTTGGCAAAATCAAGTGGTGCCTAAGGATCAGCTGAGATTCACACTTAGAGACCTGGCTCGGGGTATATGTGGTGCAGCGCTTGCCGAATATGCACAGGCCCTAACTCCAACCCAGTCCTGTGAAAAACCCAGACTGAACCAAACAAAAACCAAACCGAACCAAAAACCCAGGGACCTGACTCAATGTCCCATGATTTTAACCCATGAACTTTGCAAATGTATGAGGGCTGCTCATATATTTCAGCACCATCAGTATCTAGTTTTACTTCTCTTATGTGAAAGTTCTTAAGGCACAGGCTAAACCACAGGCAGCTTTCAAAGCTAGAGGATAGGGAATAAATGTTACCTCATCTCCACTTGCCCTGGACAAAGCAGAGACATAGGAGGCAAGTGAAGAAGGGCGGGGCTGAAAGGAGGACAAACAAGATGGGAAAGGTTGGGATAAGGGGTCGGGAAAAATCAGTGTGGCCGCAGGCAGTGAGCTAGGCCTGGATCTCTCCACCCAGCTTGTTAAAAATGCAGGTACATGAGCCTCGCCTCTGCCACAGATCATGCAGGGGGAGGCTTGGCATTGTAGTCTGCAGTGGGCTCTCCAGGGTGCCGGCTCATGCCAGGTTTAGGAATGGCTAATGGGGCAGTGGTGCCCAAACTTAGGGGGTAGCTGGGGCCAGAAGACCACCCAGGTGTAAAAGGGAAAGGAGAGCATGATTCTGCTGGTGTCGCTGGCATGGCTCAGGCAGCTGCCGGGCAGCTTGCATCATCACCACCGTCCACCAGTAGAGGGCTCCATCTGCCCCGCCCCACAGTGTGGCTCATCACACACCTCTTAGTGATGAATGACCCGCCCGCAGGCTGGGGCCACCAGGCACACTGGGTATGAATCCAGCAGCCTGGCTCTGGAGCTCGCACTCCCTCCATGCTGGGCAGAGAAACCTCTTAGCTGGGCACAGAGAGGACAGACCTCAGGCCCATCCGTGGGCAGGGGAGCGTGCAGAACACGGGCACAGCAAGACCAAACAGGACAGCGCATTCTAAGAGAAGGAGGGAACCCTGAGCAACGGACCGGAAGGAGGAAGGGGAAGCCGTTCTCCAGTGGATGTGACTCTGAGCAGCTGTCCACACTCAGCAGGCAGGGTGTGCCTCATGCTAGGGCTCTTCGAGGTGCTGGGTAGGTGCGAGCCCACAAGAGGGCTTCAGCTTTGACCTCAGGACACTCACCAATCAGTGACGGGGACAGAGCTTCACTGTGAGTTTGCACAGTGCCCCTCCTCATGGCAGGCAAGGGGCACATGTGCCTGTGAATGTGTGCGGAACTGCAATGTATAGTCTGAGGAAATGCCTTTAGTTGAGCCGTGCCATTACAGAGAAGCAAAGCGGGTCCAGGCAGGAGGAACAGACATTGTGGGGGCCCTGAGGCCAGAGACACTGAGCTCTTTCAGGAAACGGAAAGGAGTTCAGCATGGCTGCTGCAGCCCACAGGTAAGGGGCGTCCCATGCAACCAGATCCTGTGGGAGACTGATGTGGGCTTCAAGGTGCAAAAGTATTTCAGCACAGGAAGCAGGAACCAGCACACCAAAAGGCTCTCCTTGCTCTGCGGCACATACCACAAAGGACCACCTTTTTGATTTGTTTAAAAGATTTATAGGATAAATAACCTCCATGTAGGATTATGACGTAAATATTTAGATACATGTTAAAATGGTTTAAGATTTAAAATTTGGAAGATACCACAAAATCATCCAGACAGCACAAGTTCACATCCTGGCAGAATGAAGAGTCCTTCTCCCTATTTTAATTCACAGTTCTCTATGACTAATGTGAGGGCGTGTCCTTCTGCACCCAGCGGTCTTGTATATCACCTGTTGCCCTAGCAACGTTGTCACTTTATTCTTTTTTCTGCTTTTACTGGTTTTATGAGTGCTTAGTGCAGGATATGAAGGACGTCAGGTCTTGGTCATACCTGCTGCATTCCCCTGCACAAGTCTGTCTTTTGACTCTTTTTTTATTTTGAGAAAAATATGACGCTCTTTGCAATCACACTTATGTTTCTTTTCTTTGGGTGGGGAGTCTGTCTACAACCTGCCTTCTCTGGTCAGCACATTAATATATTTATAAAGCTTAAATCTGCATGCCTTTAAGTAAGGAGAACATTTCTCCATCTCCTTGTGATGCCCAGCATGGTCCTTACACCTTCTCACATCCTACTGGATCTCATAAGTGGGCTCCCTTATAAAGTTATCTGTCTGGTCCCTTTAGACAGATGGAACACGCAGAAGGGTAGGAGTGTGGGCACAGGCATTGTCTGTGTATCTCTGGGTATATTTATTCTACAACTTGTATGGCTTTATTTGTGTACTTTCTGATCTCTCCACTTTGGTAGAGTGGACACAATGGAGAAGAGATGGGATAGGCTTCTCTGTGTTCCGGGTCAACAGCGAAAGGAAGGACAACATCGAGGCCAA